>VZTL01061896.1:18374-30620 GCA_013400535.1 Scopus umbretta | reverse complement strand
GATGACACAAAGTTTAAAACCTGCAGCAAAATGAAAATAGGGAGTGACCTGGGAAGCTATGAATAAATCAGCAAAGAAAACACCAGGGAGGTGGAAATGTTGTTTAAACTAACGTACACTTGGCACAAGAACAAATGGCTGTGAACTGGACATAAATAAATTTAGACTGGAAATTAGAAGAATTTGTCTAGCCCTAAGAGGAGTGAATTTTTGGAAGAGCTTTGGAACNTATAAAATATGCCACACAAGTGGCATGAAGATGTAAATAGGGAACAATAGCTATTATTTACTGTACAAGCACATCATGAAATCGTCAGGCAGGTTCAGAACAAACAAAAGGAGTATTTCTTCAAGCAGGGTATAATTAAATTGTGGACCTCATTGCTACAGGATGCCATGGCAGCTAAAAGCATAAATGAATTAAAAATGTGATTAGACAAATTTGTGGATATACCTCCATCAAAGGCTGTTAAACAGAAGGATGTGGTTTCAGTATCTGATTTGGGAAATCTTTCATCAAAGATTGCAGGAACTCTGGAAGGATATATGGAGGAAGGAGGACTGAGGATTTTCACTCCCTGTGAAAGGGAGTGATATTCACTCCTGGTTTCCCTCTCTGTCTGCACTTTTTCTAATCAGCTGCAACTGGACCCTCTGAGAGACAGGATCCTGAGCAATCCTTTGGCTTGACTCATTATGGCTCTTTATAATTCTTACTGTATTTCCCTTTTCTTTTCCCTTTATCTGGCTTTAGTTTTTATAACCAAGCCATTCGATTAGCTGACTCCCAGGAGCATAGCTGCTGGCTGACTGGACTTTATAACCCTTTTTGACTCCTGGGAGTGTTGAACAGTTTACCCATGTCTTCCCTTAATGCTCAGCATCTGGCAAAGTGGGCAGATTTTTTAATTAGCTTCTGGGTATGTGAGCCATAGAGTTTATTTTCCTTGATGAATCCCTGAAAAGTTTTTGAAGATGCTGCTAGGCCAGTATGGGCAGTTGTCTGAGGCACACAACAGACTGGAGTTACAGTTCTAATTACTGGTGATGTGCTGCTCCTGGAATGACCATGATAATGCACAGTGACAATAGTTAGTGAGTTGAGCTAGGTTGAAAAAATCTGTATTAGAGCTACTCTTCATGAATGCATTTCCGTTATCTAAAAGAGCACTTAAAGGCACAATTATAAAACTTGTAAATGATTCAGCTCTGAAACAGGATGCAGACACCAACTGGGGGGGAAAAAAGGCAACAAGGAAATGGAATCTGGAGATTAGTTTTAAAAAATGAGCGATCTCTTGTAAACTGATACATCTGGGAATCACTCTGCCCTTCCTCCTCCCCAAATTCCTATTCTCAATGGGAGGTAGAAATGTTAGTGAGTGCAGAGAAAAGCAGAGGTTAAGTGAACAGCAACAGGAAAATGAAATGACAGTGGTATATTGAAGTGGAAATGGGGATGGTCAATTTGGTCTGCATAGACAGAGGCATTATGTCATGAAGTCTCCTTTGATATAACCGTGGTAAAAACATGTCTATGACACTGCAGCTAGTTTGAGGAGACTGTTAATAATAAAACCAGAACAGATGACACAAAGTTTAAAACCTGCAGCAAAATGAAAATAGGGAGTGACCTGGGAAGCTATGAATAAATCAGCAAAGAAAACACCAGGGAGGTGGAAATGTTGTTTAAACTAACGTACACTTGGCACAAGAACAAATGGCTGTGAACTGGACATAAATAAATTTAGACTGGAAATTAGAAGAATTTGTCTAGCCCTAAGAGGAGTGAATTTTTGGAAGAGCTTTGGAACAGCTTTCTGGTAGAAATAAGAGGGACAGAACACTCTACCTTATTTTAAAATGACAGTGAACGGTTTATGTGATATTGTTGCCTGAAATAGAAAACGACTGTGCCTGGCAAGCCAGGAAGTTCCTTATATTTTTGTATTTTAAGCAATTCTGTATTATAAGATGAAGGTAAATGTGAGAACATAAATGTTTGAAGGGCAGAGGGACAAGAAGTCCTTTCTTGAGAAACTTCCTGAGAGTGTTCATGCAATATTTACTCAAAGGAGCTCATGGATGACTCATCATTTGGGTTGTCTAAAATAAGACTGAATAAAGCAGTAATCCAGATATTTTCAAGATGTGCTCTGCAGTGGCCAGTGTAATGAACAAGGCAATCTTAATTGGTCTGTCTTCATCATGAGTCATGTTACAGGGCTTTGAAGGTTCAAACCCTGGAGCCCACTGTCAAAGATATGATACACAGGGAGAGGAATTCTCTTCAGTATTTGCTGAAAAGGAGGAAATAGTGACCAAAGTCATGGCTATTGGGCTGGGGACTCCTACCTGCTTGCCTTAGCTTGCAGGCAAGTAGTGTCAGCTTTCCATATTGTAGGTATGAGCAGGGTCTGCATCCTAGAGAGAAGCCTGCAGGGAGGTACACATTTCAAGAGGAGCTTCAGGACCAACATTTCCACCTATGTGATTCAAAATGTCGTGAAAGAACCTCAAATTCTAAGACCAGGTGGCTTCAGGGAAGTTCACATAAATAAGGCACTAACCATGGAAATCAGTACTTAAAAGATCAGACGTCAGATATAAGGACTGGCCAGTGCAGACTGCAAAATTAACTTCTAATTTTAGTTTTATCTTTAAACAGCATACTACTTCTCTCTGAAGATGCCTTTTTTGAATATTAAGCTGCCATCTAATCTTGTGTTTCACTTTGGGAAAATACGATGTTGGAAATGCTCAATGATCCCCTCTCCTCTTTCTCAGGTACACAGGAGGGTCTTCTGTCATCCGAATGACAAACATAGCAGTGGGTTTTTTGTTTAGAGCTGCTGGAGCATTGTTTTCCAGATCAACAGTGAAAGTGATGGTATGGAGACTGGAACATGTGAAAGATACAGCAGGATGGAAGAACAGGTCAAAATGTTTTTCTCTTAGAAGAACAGTCAGTGGTGCTTAGCTTTAGCACACCTTTGAAATAATAGACTGGATCCTCTGTAGCCTATCACTGTCGTACTAGGCACAATGCATGTTTTAGAGAGTGTCATTATTACATCGACAGGTAATGGCTTCACAGTGGTGTTTTTAGTGAACTAGAATAGATCTTTAACAGGGGATGAAGATACAAATTCTAACTTCATTGATTGTTTTAATGGAAAATAAGCCATAATAAAAGCAGACGTATTTGGGAAATTAAGCTCTCTGAATGAGTTTTCTGATTTTAATTCAAACTAAATTTAATTCTGATCCTTTACATTTTAAGGCTTGTTCCCATGCATGTCAGGAGAAAATAATTTCATTGTCATCAGAGAGATCTTTTAATCTACCCCCTTGACATTTGCATTCCTTGATCAAATAAATACGCACTGGTGGCATTTAGTATCTGACCATGCCCACTTACACAACAGATGTCAAGCAGTTGCCCTTTATTCTTAATATACAATCAAATTGCTAAAAGCATTGCAATTCTGGGCTCTGTCCAAGACCAAGGGATGAATAATTAAAGTAAAAAAGACTTCAAGTTCTCACATTTCTTTTTCATGAACTCACTTGATGTAACTTTCAATTCTGAGAATACCAGAGCTTTTCAAAACCCTGTGAGAAATACTTTCACCACTAAAAATACAGGTTCAAAATAATGAATTATCTCCTACTGATTCTGCTGAACTGCTTCAGCTGGGAGATGGAATGCAAAAACCAGAATCCAAACCACTATTTTAAGATAGTGTCATTTAAAATGTTTAACTTTCACAGAAGTTACCGTATTAACCAAAACTATTTCGAAACTTATTTTATATAAAATAGTGGACATTTAAAGATGCAGAAAAAAATCCATGTATCCACTATTAATAAGCACAAAGGCAATTAAGGTAGTAGCTTAATACAGCTGCAAGTAGGAGATGCTGATAAAGTTCTGAGAAGTCAGAAAAAAACAGAAACACAAATGATTCCTCCCTGTTTCCACAAGGCAAACCTCAAGCAGCCTCTTCAGAGATTTTAGGTTTTCAACTCTGTATTGAATCATGTGGTCATTTACTATGTGTTCATCTCATTTTGATTTCTCACCCCTGGCTGGAGAGTCAGAGTTGCCAAGATTCCCCCCTTTTTCAGAAGCCTCTTTAAGAATGTAACAAGAATCATGTGTATAAGACATGGAAGAATCAATCACATCTTACAGGTTAATTTTGTCCAGAATGGTCTTGTGGAACCTGTTCCGCTAATAGCTGAGACACTGCTGACCTGAAATGCTTTCTATTAGCATCAAAATCCTCCTTCCATTTGGAGTTAGCCTTTCTCATGCTAGCCTGGTAGCCCAGTTATCTCACTTTTTTTTTTTCTTTTTTTTCCCTAGTGCCTATCTCCAGTTTGCTTTTCTGATTGAGATTCTAGAGCTCACAAAGCTCCTGCTGCCTGGGGTAGATGACAGGTTTATGGGAACATGTGGTCCTTCCACCACTTGAAGGCAGGGTGATCCTTAGGAAGGATTGATAAGACTTCCAAATGTAAAGCGCAGAAAATATTCAACTCATTTCACTTGATTGAATTTTTCCCCCCAAATCCCCAAACTGTGTGAAGGGCAAAGGCTTGTTTCGTCTTACAGCATCTTTCACTGGCTCTTGTCTATTTCTGTTTTCTTATCTATTTCTCTAGTGTGTTCAGCTGTAATGAGATGATAAGTATTCAGATAAGGAAATTACAGTGAATGGGATGTTGTTTTTTTCTTCTTGGGCACAGTAAGGACAGATTCTTTATGCCTTACTCTGGGAAACCTTCTCTGTAATGTTGCTTGTAAGTGGCAAAACCCACTTTGTTGTCATACGGATGAGTTGCAACCTGTAGTTCTGTTTTCGTAAACATAATGTTGATGGTGAAAGTTGTACGTTGATGCACACTATAAACTTCCGAAGTCAGTGATTCATCTCAGCATTTTGAGGAAGGTAACATTTTCTTCACAATCCAGCAGAGGGCCCTGGATCTGATTTCCCCTTTTTCTGGAAAAAGATGAGTTTAATTATACAATGGGCTTGTTCATGGGAAACCAGCAGAGCCCTGTTTTCAGTTCAGGTTTTGATTTTTGCAAAAGTTAAGTTACATTACGAAAAGAACATGCCACACGTTATAAAAACAAGTAATCAGATTTATTTACTTATCTGCCCACTCCACTGCAAAATGCAGAGAATAAAAATGATGATTTTAGGGGTTATTTATATCAGGGATTAATCCTGCCTGGTTTTGCTTTTTCAGCACCATCAGCTAGAGTTTGGGGAACATAAGCTTGTGTTCATTGCAAACATTTAATTCACAAAGTAAATCCATAAAGATGAATAGATCTGGTAAGAATTTGCAGGTTATTCTCTCCAATTTGAATAATGTCACATACAGGATGCACTACAAAGTGATTTTCAAATGTAAAGCAATAATGTTCCCTTTGAAGTGCTGATATCAAGTGCTAAATGATATATCAATTAAATGCAAAAACAAATCCCGACCCTGCAAATACTATACAAAACCAGCTTCTTTGAAGTCAATGGGACTAATTACAAATATAAAATAAAGCCTGGTTCTACAGCACTTCTGTTAACTGGAGTTTAATTTCATGAATTTAATAAAAAATAAAGGTCCCAGAACAACTCTAGCTTGGCTTCACACTGGCAAAATGCAATCCCTGCCTGACTTGGCCACCTGTGGGTCTCTAGCACTCAACACCTCAGAATTGTGTTTAACTTTGCACTGCAGAGTTCTCATATCATAGATGAGGTGTGTGGGCACTGACTGGCAAAAGGTTAAATTCAGTATTATAGCCTAACTCTTCAGTATTTTAACACCTAACCTTTAGGCAGGTAGAGCCAGCTCAAAAGGGCAACTAGACACATCCATTATTTGCTGTCTATTTTGAGATAAAGTAGCCATGCTCAGGGTTGACTGTGTATAAGCCAGCTAATGAACAGGCAACGGCCTCCTGCTCACATAACTTCTCATAAGAAATATTTAAATGAATAATTAGAAATGAAGAGTTCTGAGCCTGATTTTGATTTATGAGTTGGCCCCAGTGGCTGCTGTAAAGATGTTCGTGGTTCTCATTTGTACACAAAGCAAGAAAATTAGGTCTGTGCTATAAAAAGTTGAAGAAAAGACAAGTATGTTGCTTGTTAGGGGCATATAAGTCCCAGCTACCAAGGTTACACTGAGGCAGCTATTGCAATGTTCAGTCTTATCATATGTGGACTTATCTGTCCTCAGATCTCTTACATTAAACTTGATCTCTCAGGTTACCTATTAGCACCGTATCTTTAGATGAATCAGTGGCAGACAGTAGATATCCTCATAGCAACTATTAGAAGCATTGCTGATTACCTCCAGGTGACAATTGCTTAGAGGTATCCCTGGGCACAAAGCATTGTGTCTGTCAAGAGCATGTTCCCTTTCACTGCAGTCTTGTCAATATTTGCATATTGCAGCAGTTCTGGGCCTTAGGGATGGTGGACATGCCTCTCGGTTACAATAAATGTGTAATCTCTTGTGTGTTTTAGAAGTGATTGCAGGTCTTACCTCCATAGGCTGATCCTCTGATACCCTCTGTGCCATGTCAAATCCTAAATGAAAGCCTATCAAGCCATTTCTGTTTCCTCCAGCATGCAAACTGTAATCTTTAGCATCTGTGAGTTTCCAGAGATGTGCAAAAGGTACATAATCAACACTCACAGTCTGATAAATGCATGTACTGTATCAGCATAAATCAGGACTCAAATGCTAACCTCTAATGGACTTGCTGCAGAGCTGTGTAAGTGCACAGAGCACTCTGCACAAATACCTCCTGGTGTAATGCAA
The DNA here is from genome assembly GCA_013400535.1 of Scopus umbretta. Classification (NCBI taxonomy): domain Eukaryota; kingdom Metazoa; phylum Chordata; class Aves; order Pelecaniformes; family Scopidae; genus Scopus; species Scopus umbretta. Next base: position 23,771 of record VZTL01061896.1, on the reverse strand, counting down.
GGGAATGAGATTCATAAAGAAAACTGTTTCTGCTTCTTTGGCAGCTGTCTGTACCTTTTGGGTACCAACCAAACTATCCTATGATGGAAGCAGTTCTGGTTAGAACTTTGCCTCACTTTCTTCAGCTTCTCTCAAAAGCAAATCTGTGAATATTTTTATTGTAGTTAATTTTGTTTTACCTTTGCTGTTTTACCAGTATCAACACCATTGCCCATATAAACTTCTGGCCACTGTATGATCTGTTCACACAGAGCTCACATAGACTGTCTTGTCTGATACTTTCTTTTCAGCTGGATCATTAACAGTGAAATTAAATAGCACCAGACCCATTGGTGTCAGTCTGAACATTTTTCTCAGTGATGACTGGCCTCTGAAACCGCTCTGCCAGGGCTTGAAGAAGGAAGTCCTGTTCCATGCAGCTGGGAATCTCTGACAGGACAAATTCTAATGCTTCTTCTTTTAATAACCCTGGGCTGGGCTCCCAGGATGAGCACTGTAAAAAGAGAAAAAGATCACTGTTCTGAAGATGCTCATGAACAACACTTGCAATAGCACACAGAGATCCTGCTGCCGCATGGAGGATGTACTTGCAAATAATATCATCAGCCAAGGTCATGGATTCAGATGCAGTCCAGTGTCCTCCAGGACAGGGAGTCATTTCAATAGACATATATGCTAGAGGTGAATGCAGAGCCTTTCAGACATAGCACTTGGATGGCAATTCAGCTACCAAGCACTGCTGAAACTAGGCCATTACTGAATGTATCTTGCATATGCAGAGCTCCCACCTACTCACCTGTTTACTCTGCTCAGATCTCCTTCTCTGCAAAGAGGTTGAAGCTGGGAAGAAGGGGGAAACAGGCTGTGTTCATCAGAGGCCTGGTGGGTTTTCTCCTCTGTGACACCTGATACATGCACGTCCCATGGCTGTGACTGCTCATGTGGTCAGCAGTTTTGCTGTTTAAGCTTCTGTCGCTGGATTCCCTTGTAAAACTCCCTTTTAAAAGAAATAAACCTCACTGCTCCTAAAGCAGCTGTTGATGTGGAGGGGATGAAGGACAGAGCAGTCAGTCAGGCTTACCCGGGGAAGGCACCACCTTTAATCACATTTCATTACAACTAGAGGGCTAGAGATGCTGAAAGCTCTCGCATGATGTGGGAATTAAAGGGCCAGGCAGGGACTTTATATACTGCTGTGGTATGGCTATAGCCAGGCAGACCTCAGAGCAATGAACAGTCTGCTAAAGACTGTGGCTGTGAGCTTTGAAAGTGAAGGAAGGTTAAAGTACACAATGAAGTTACACAATGAAGTAAACCCACTACTATTTAGACTCTAGTATTTTTGAAATTGCACTTACTAGAGGCCCCAGTTGAACCAATCTCCTTATTTTACAGCATGTGGTAAGAGATGGCCCTCTCCAGGAGATCATTTTCAGAGCTGCAGTTTTGGACCAGAGTACCTGTCTTATCTCTGCAGTCGTTCATTATAAAGGAGAGCACACCCTACACAGTTGTTTATCCAGAAGGCTGTTCTTACACCCATACTCAAACTTCTGTCTTTCCTGGGCTTAACCAATTTTGCTTTTGCTTTCCTGGCACTGGCATGCTTGTGCTTTCAGTAGCAAAATTGGATCTAAGACCCACTACCTGATGCAGAAACTTACTCCAGGTTACAAAGCTGTGCTGGGTTAGGAGCCTGTGTGGTGGGTCCCAGGAATGCTGTGGGGGAAGCAGGGAGGTGGATGATGCCTTGAAGCTCTGCAGGAGGTTGGGGTAACTATTTCCAGACAAGCCTGAAGCATTGGCCTTGGCAGTGGTAGCAGTGAGAGGAGTAGATGAAAAGGACCCAGGAAAGGCTGCCCGACCCTGCTTCTTTGACACACCTTGTGGAGGTGGAGAGAGAGAAGGTATGAAGACCAAAGGTCCAAGGGGCTCCCTTGGAAAGATCACTGTGCAAGAACTTCTTGGTGGACTGAAAGATGATCGATGACCTTTGCTGTGGGTAGAGCCACCACCACAGGTCAGCTTTTCTCTCAGGCCATTTGCCTCTCTGTAGGTGACAGTTTTGAGTTTGCTTGCCCAGAAGGAGTTGTTATTCACACCAGGAATCCAGCCTTGGCTTGTGAACCCCAGTTCTGATTGCATGCTGTGGAAGGAAATTCATGCGCGCTGGCCAGGCCAGTGCTGTCATATGCTCTCAGAGTTTTGCCTTTTGTGGGAGAGGGTGTGACACACGCATGGAAATGTGGTGGTCTGCAGTGCAGGTGTGGTGCATTGAAAAGCAGACTGTAGCTGCTACAGTGCTGGAGTCTTCTCTATGGGGTAGGTGGAGGTTGTTTTACTTACGTTTGTTTTCCCAGTTATGTCAGAAGCCTCTTCTTTTTTTGCTTTGCTTTTTCCTAGTGCAATTCATTTATTCTAAAACCTCAAGAATAAATCCTCAAGGAAGAGGAGATGATTTTTTTTTCTGTTGCTGAATCAGTTGATATACCCTGCCAGGTCCTATGCTCTTTGCTGGTAATGTTACATCTGAGACCAAAAATTCCCTCGAGGTTCAAAGTCACTTTGGCCCACCAGCATACATCAGCTCCAGAACACAAAGGGCTATAATGGAAAGAGAAGCAATTTGTGTGTATATATTTTCAGGCTTCATACATTCAGAGACTTACAATGTCCAAAGGGAAGAGTGAGAGAATTAAATACCAATGAGCAGAGATAGACTGATTCCTTCACAAGTCAGTTTTCAATACAAACTACCGGGAGCTTTTGAAAATTCATTGAAAACAGAAAGAAATCATCTTTGTTCCCTTGTGCTGAGTATTACTTAAACTCACACCTCTCTCAAGCACACATTTGATTAAATCTTCATCCAGCCTGATCTTCCTGTGTGGATTTTAAAAAAGCCTGTAAAATCTCTAGTGACATAACCTTATACATGACAGCCCAGGTTGTGCCAAGTTCAAAGTTTTCTGTACAAGCTTGCAAAATGGATTGATCAAGCTTTCTGAGTATCTGTCCTGTTGTTCCTGTTGATTTTTTTTTTTTTATTCATCCTGGCAAATCAAAGCTGTGCTATCAGAAATGTATGTACCATATCTGTGACACTCAGTGGGAGCCCAGGATTTGTATCCAACGTCTGAAATTGGACCTCTGGTTTCCCACGTCATATTGCCTGGTGTTGAGCAGGGCATTGTATTGCACGAGGCTCTTCCAGGTCACCTGAGGACTGTACAGGAACTGATGAAATAAAGTCCTGGGTTCCACTACAGTTGGGATCCCTGAAGCAAAAACCACTTTGTTGCCCTAGTTATGTACTTGTCCCTGCTTGTCCCCATTTCTCTTGAATAAGCAGAGCACACAGTCTGCAGTCTTTCTTCTAAGTCTTTTACTATAGTAACACTGTCTGTGTTCACGCCAGCAACCCTCAGATCATGATAACCTTTTTGGACTGTAGAAATGAATCATTCCTAGCATGTGAGCAGACATTCTGATGATGCTGCGTTATCAGGAGACCTTTGTGACTGCACATTGCTCACACAGCAAAGCTGTCAGGGGCTTGGTGCTCTTACAGGCCTTCTCCTGAGCCCTCCAGTCCAATACTGACTCACACAAATAGCATCATAGGGCTGCCCCAGAGAGTGATGGACACAAAAGAAAGCTGGAGAGTCTGAACAAGGACATGCATTAATCTCTACGGGAAGACATGTTTTTGAAAACATACTGTGTATCATTAACATTATTAATAGTAACCTTGAAGTCACCAGAATCTTGCCAGAATCATAATCAGACAATATGCTGTGCACGATGTGGTATATGTCAACGGGGAAAGTACAAATTTATCTCTGTTGCTCATGAGGTGAGCTTTAGGTGTGGGATTTGGCAATACAAACTTGATGACTAAAATCATAAGCTGCTGAACTGCAGCAAACCCTGTCCTATCTTGACATACACAAATGAAGAAAATCCAATGAGCCTGGGCATATAAAGCAGCTTGAGCACACTGGAAGGCATATTTTCACCATTGTTCCACAAAGATGTTAAATAATGCTTACTTAATAAGTGCTTTATGTGTGAGTTACAGGACAATCAGCATTCACAATGAGGGATTCAGCAGAGCTGCATGGTTCAGGCACCTGTGGAGTATGGATTACCTGCAAGTAACTCACAAGTAAAGCTGAACTTGATACATTATGTTGTGTGACACTTAACTCTGTGATTGTTTTAAGAAAACAGTGGCTCAACAGGAGATGCCCTGGTACTCTTTACCCTCTGGATAGCCATATTTCATCCAATTGGTTTGGAGTAGTTTTCTTGTTCTAGCCCAGATGGACTTGCATGCTGTGTTAGCAGCAGAAGACAGTACACTCGGTTTATAGATACTTCTGAAGAATTTTTTCATGAGAGTATAGAAACAGTCATGTGATTTCCCTTTCTAAAGCCGAATCTTGCTGATCTTAAACTACAGCATCTCCACAATAGAATTGTGCCATGCAACCCTAACCAGAATAACATCTTATTCTTTAAAATCACCCTTGCTACTTAGAGCTTGCATCGCAGAGTTTATCTGAATTCACAGCAGCCACTTCACTCCAGAGTAATTTGGCTAATCCTGAGCACGTTGCTCACACTGGCACCTTTGGCTGCAGACCTCCAAAAGGACACCGCTGTCCCTGGGCCACCCCACTGTGCTGAGGAGTCCATCTTTGAAGGGCCATGGGGAGCTGGGACTGAACAGTGTGGACTCAGGCAGCAGCAGGATGACTCCCAGAAATAGATCCTGGACTGGAGTAAGGATAAGGGAGATTCTGTGGGAAGATAACACAAATGGAAACGCTGGAGCCTACTTCTGAGGCTCCTCTTCTTGCATTGTGGGCTTATCCTGAATATCTTTCCCCCTTGCCTGGAGAGAGTAGAAACATGTTAAGTTTCCAAACCCAAGCGTAAGCATGCTGGAGCTGGAGGGGTCTGAAGCATGCCTAGGGATGCCGTGACATAAAGATCACAGCTGGAGATCTGTTGCTGCAACAGGCAAAGAGCCGGATGGAGGTGAAGTCTTCTGGCTGGGGCAATTATTCTCCACTTTGTAGCTTGACTTGTCACATCACAAGAGAGAGGTCCTTCTGCAAGATGGTAAATTCCTTACTTTGACCTGTCAGTGCCAGAGCTCCATGCAACGCAGGAATGATCCCATACCATTTACCTGACTGTTTCCTCATCTGTGAAAGGATGGCAAGGATACTGGTTCCCAGTGCACATGGGAAGCGTCACAGATCCTGCCCTGTACTTTCACCCTTGCTGTATCTCATGCCGCTGCTGCTCTCACTAACAACAAGGATCCCTGAGAGTTCACACCACCTCTGTAAGCAAGCAAATACAATGGCACACCAAAAAAAAAAA
>VZTL01061896.1:0-17912 GCA_013400535.1 Scopus umbretta | reverse complement strand
AAAGCCGATCCCTCCCCGGCTGAAGCGGTTAAACGGGGGAGAGCAGCAGCCGGGCTGGCAGATTCCTGCCCTGTGATATGCCAGCCACAGGGTGACGCAAGGGCTGGAAGGCTCCAACTAAACAAGCCATTTTCACCTGCGTAAGAAGCGCTGGTGGAGATACGGCGACAACCAGCAACGGCGGCGGCGGCGCCGAGTCCCCGCAGCCGGCCAGACCAGCGCGGCCGCGGCAGCAGCGGCAGCGGCAGCGGCAGCAGCAGCCGCCAGCCCCCGGCGGCCACCGCAGCTCTCCCGGTGGTTCCCGCTGCAGCCTGAGAGCCGGAGACCCGCGGCCGCCCCGCAGGCAGCATGTCAGCCCCGCCGGACCCCCAGGAGCTGCTGCTGGCGGGCACTGGGCTGCACTGGGCTGCGGACGGGGCGGACCAGTATGCGGCTGGGGCTCCGCTGCGGGATGGAGATGGGGCTCAGCAGCGGGAACAGCTGGTTTTCGGCTCCGCCAGGGAACACCCGCCCGTCGCCATGGCGACTGCATCCCCAGGTAAAAGGCGAGGGGTACCCAGGGATGCTCGACAAAGGGGCCCTGGCAGCAGCAGCTCCTGGTTGTCTTGTTCCCGTCCCTTCCGCGGTTCTTCTCCCGGCCTGGCCGCTTGGAAACATTGCTAACGAGTTAGCGAGCGCGGAAAACAGAAAATAACGAGCAGTTGCGGCCTTTGCAAGTAATCGGTTTTGGCTGATGTGGGGGAGGGGGCACGCAGGACCCGGCCAAGTTCCCTAAAGCTCTTTGCACTTTGCTAGGCACAGGATGTCCAGTTTTCACTCAGATGTGGGAGAGCGTTTGATTTCACCTGACTTGATGAGGCTCTGTCCTCATTTGTTGTACACCTGTACACAGCTGGAGTGACAGATCTCAAAGGAGTTACTTCAGCTGTTCCCTGTGCACCTGGAATTTCTGCATGGCCCCTTATGTTATTTCAACATGCAGCTTTTAATGGAGTGCCCATTCTGAAGTGTTTGTGTATTTTCTGCATGCTTTTGAGACACGTCCATTTGATCATGGACTTTTTGGTTGATGTGTCTTTCTCCTTTTGCTTTTTTAGGTGTATTTGGCTTAAGGTACATTTAGTTTATCTAGAGACTGCAGGTTCATTGATTTTCAGTTACTTTTGGGATATATTTGATTTCCCTTGGTTTAGGGTTCCTTTCTTTAGCGGGTGTATTGATAGCAGGTGTATATCTAGTAATGAACCCCAGAAGGCTTCAGCTTCCAGTAGCTCCTGGTAGAAATGCTTGGGGAAAAATGATTCTATTCCTTCTTGGTGGCACTTCCCTACTTTCTTTCTCGTTGCTGCCCATCAGAGAACCTAAATAACCAAATAACCCAGCCCTGGGGAAGCTGGTTGGATCCCATCTAGACTCCTCTTCAGTGGGGAGTAGATGTTTTCATTATGCAGCCTGACAGCATTAAACTTGTCTTGAATAAGTTGAGGGTCAGGGCTTGGGACGGGAATCGGTCTCTGTTATGCAATAGCTGCAGGAGCATTAGGAACTGCGTTTTTGGGCTGAGTCCTTTCTAATCCCCTCCAGTCAATCAGCACAAAGAGTAGCTGGCCAGAAACAACACAGTCTGCCTGACTACGTGTATTATTCCACTGAAACCCATCTGTATGGTTTTTTCAGGGTCTGAGTGTGCATCTGTGCGTGCGTGTGCTCTCAACATGGATGTTTCCCTGGTGCTTTTCTGTCTGCTTGATGCTACTGAGTTCAGTAGTAAAATGGGATCTAACGCCCATCGGCTGATGTGGGAAATGTTTTGCTGTTTTGTAGCTTTGGGCAGGCAGCAATTCTGCTGATGTGCTGCTCATTCGCTGATCTGAGTGGTAGGTTGTGAAACGTGACTTTTTACTGGAGAGAGAGGCAGATGGCTTGTAATGTAAGGCTGTTCTAGGTGCGGGGGGTGTGTGTGTGAAGAGGGGCAGGATTGGGGTCTCCAGGTAGGGTTGTCTCAAGAGTATAATGACATGAAGAAGGGGGAAAGGATCTTGTGAGCTTTTGTTGTTCACTGATGGATAAAAATATGGCCATGCTGAATCTTGGCGTACAGAACAAAGAGGGGTGGTCTCTTAAATAGTGTAAATCCCCATTAAATTGAAGACTGTGATACTGCTAACATTTAATGAAAGCTTCTTCAGGCTTAACCTGATCTGTATTCAGGCTTGTAGAAGACAGAATAGACAGAATGAAAGAAAGGAAGGAAGAAAGAAAGGAAAGAAGAAAGGAAGGAAGGAAGAAAAGGAAAAAGAGAAGGAAAGAAAATAATTTTCGGCTTTTGGAATCCTCTGCAAAGGGCCTTTAGACATGTTTGTTTGCATGTGTCAAACTGACAAGGTGGAGATAAAGTGAGCAATACAGACCTTTTTTTGGTATTTGCTAGCCGTGGATTGACAGACTGTCAAATTAGCAATATCATAAGTGTAGTAATGTGTTTTAAACATTTCCCATTTTGTTTTTTCTGTTTAATAAAGTAACTGTTGGTAGTTGCGTGTGTGTGTCTAGCCGACTACGGCAGACAGAGCAGCATCCCAACCAGTGCAGTCCTGTGCACGCAGTCTCTTTTTCTGTTTGTGGCTGCAGCACCTGTATTTCTGTTCCACATTACCTAGACAGCTACAGCTCCTGCTTCTTTCACTGGGGGAAGTAAATCATTGCCTTGTTCTCTCTGTGTGACTAAATATTCTTAAGTTGCTGAATAAGAGGTCTGTCATATTGCTGAGTATCTAAAACTGTCAAGTATTTCAGAAAACTCTTTAATTCTCCTGCTCAGAGGGGGATTCCTGTGTGTTCCTGAGCTGTAGGAGTGGACCCAGCGGGAGATACCTAGCTCCAGCAACTTACAACACTGCCATAAACTGCCATAAACTTACAACACTCCCTATACAATAGGGCACCTAGGGACCCTTTAGACAAGGAACAATGCATCCAAACAAGAGCAAACTGGGTGGTATGTTTTCCAGGTAGTTTCCTGACACATCCTGTATCTTCCTCCATGCCTCTTAGACCAGTCATCTCTGTGAAAAACGAGGTTATGCTCTTTGAGGCAAGAACAGGGTTTAAGAGATTCTCCCAGCATTAAAATAATTGAAAATAAATGGTGGGAAGTTATCACAAGTTGTACAGAAGTTTTCTTATAGAACCTACAAATTTGCAAACTTTCCCTGATCTTGGCTTTTGTTTTAATTTTGAAAACCAGCCAGGGATTGTTGAAAAGTTCAGGAATATATTCAAGCTAGCTGTGGGTCCGGCTTTGAGCCAAACTGGCCTTGTGTCAAAACCTTGTGAGTGGTTTCTGAATGATGAAAAGCAATGGATTTCACTCCCAGTTCTTCAGATCAACCAAAATCGGCAATGATTTGGAATGCAGAAAAAAATTCCCACGAGGAGTAGAAAGCTCAGAGGTTTCTCAAGCAAAGTTAGGGCAATAAGGAGCTGCAGATCCCACATCTCCTCCTCCTCCTGCAGAGCTACAATGAAGATTGACTCCAGTAGCTTCTGGCAGGGACAAAGCAGTTTCTCTTGATTTTATACTTGGTCCCTGGGTTTTGCTGAAAATGGTTCTCTCCCTCAAATTGAGAGTTTCTTTTCTTCCCAAAGATTAATTTGGTTCAGGTTGAGAGGAGCTTGCAGGCAGCTCTTGCAAGGACTGGAGACTGAAGCAGTCCTGAAAGGCTGCTGAGCAGTTGTATGTTGGTGAAGAGAGCCCCATGTCACCCAACACACCATCTGGTCACAGATTCTGTTATTTATTTTTATACATCAACAGTGATTAAAATTCCTTGAAAAGAATTAGTTCCAAAAATATTACACAGTCTACCAGGCATTCCTCAGGATAAATACATATGGTTTCCTTTAGAGAAATGGCAAAATGTAAGAATGGACTATACCTCTACGGTGCAGGTGTGTTTAGGGGGAAAAAGGGGGGGAAAAGGGCAGGAGCTCATTCAAATGGTGTTTCCCGTGTCAGGATCTGGGGAGTTGTACGCAGCCTTGTGCATTGGTGGATATCTGCAGGGTGATTTACAGGCAGCAGTGTTACGTCCCTACATCCACGTATCTGAGGTTGAGAGAGCTACCAGTGAGCCCTGCCTGCTGATACTCACATCAGGATGCTCTTTGCCGCAGCAGTTGGGACATGCCTGGCAATCCTGCCTCATTTCCAGCTGCCTCCGAAGACAGGTCACAGGTGGGGTCCAGCTGCCCAGAGGAGAGGCGGTTAGTTCCACAGGAGATGGCATTAACAACTGGGACGTGTCTATGGGTACACTATAGGATGGCAAATATGGCCTATGGGAACCCTTCTGGAAAGCATCCAGGAGCTGGCTGGGATACCCTGGCGTGCCTCAGTGGCATGGAAGTCCTATGATTAAGGGACAGAACAGCACCCATGTGGTATGTGCCAGCGAGGCGAGATGGGAAGGAGGGACTAGAAGCTGCTTGGATGAGGCAGATAAATTGAGGAGCAGCCTCTGCCTGCTGAGGAGCAGTGAGGTACCAAATCCGTGGAGCACTTCATGTTCTCATGGGTGTAGATGCACAAGACCATGAGTGGTCCTGGCTCCTGTTGCTCTGTGATGAGGACAGACTGTCCAGACTCAGTTCTTTTAGTAAAGACATTTTTAAAAAAACTTTTGAAATTCATGCAATTTGTAGAGGTTTAGTTTGAAAATGTGTGCCATGTACCCACATGCTCTCACCGCAAACTGACCCACCAAACCCCCTGTCCCAGCAAGGGGCTGCAGTGAAATGCTCCTAGCTTAAGCCTGTGTTTATACTGGTAACGCTTCACCTGTAAATCTCAATTTATTTGTTCCTCTCCAGTTACTGGAGAGGTTGAGCTACTGGCAGCTTTACACCTCAGCATTTAACAGGTTTTTGGTGGTTTTCAGGCAGCTTGAGAGCCCTGTGGTTCACCTGGGTGGAGAGAAGTGGGTACGAACGTGAGCATCTGTGCTGCTTTGGTTTGGCGCTGATGCTTTTTGGGGATGTCAGAGCACAACCAAATGCAGCAGGTTCCCCAAGGCAACTGGCTCAGCTGTTCTTTGTGGCCTTCCCACCCCTTTCCGAGCATTGCTTTAGCAAGAGCTCCGCCTCCCTAAGCATCCATGGCAATGTACTGCTCAAAGCCATGTGCACTGTAAAGGCCAAGATCCAAAACCTGATTTTTCAAGTTGCTGTAGAAAGAGTCTTGATACGGTGGATTCACTGACCTAAACATATGCCACAGGGGAGCCTAAGCAGCTGTTTGGAAATACATCATCAACTGCCAGGCAATCTTGCTCAGATTTAGCCAACAGAGGCCAGATTTAATCTCACTTTGGAAGAGTATATATTCATGCCAATTCTATTATTGACATTTTAGTCCTTACTGATTTAGAGAATTGAATTTATTTTTTCTCTGCTCCCTGGATTAGTCCCTCAAACCCTCTGACATACTGGTGGGAGTGAGGGTGATGGAGATCATTTGGTGGAGGCTCTCCCTCCTAGGGTTTTGAGAGTGCAAGTGGATTTTGCAGAGAGGGACAGAAACACAGCGAATTTCTTCTTGGATCCTTCTGTTCCTGTAATTCTCATGAAGCTTGACAAAGTGGCCATTTCATCACAGCCCACGATCAGTCCTCTAAAAAAAAAATTCCTGTTGAAATATCATCCTTCATTCCCACTTGGGTAAAGTAGGAGCAATGGCTCCTGTTGGGCTCCTCCAGCAAGTGCTCTGCATCTGGGGGTGAAAAGTGTGATTGGAGGTGCATAAAATGTCCTGGTTTAAAATCTGTGCAGCAATGTAGTTCTTAACTCCATACAGATCAAAATGCAGCTGTCTTTGCCTGGTTCCCCACAGGGATGCAGGTAGCTCCATCCTCACTTTGACTTCCACACTGATGGATTTTCTTCAGCCTTCAGGGATGCAAACAGGTTGAGGAAGAGGATGAGGCAGATAAAAGAGCGGAGTAGTACCAGTAGTACCAGTGTGACTCACCTGCCTTATTTTAATCTTCATCACCCGATAATGAGATGTTTTATTTATAGGCAAGGTACTGAGGAGAGGTTGGGAAGGAGGCAAACAGCATGAAGGGGAGAGGCTTTGGATGTCCCAGTTGCACCAAGCATTGGGTTTTCATGTTGCAGTATTTCCTGGGCTGGGAGTCTCCCCTGGGCTGGGTGGTTCACTGTGTCTAACTGGTGTAAGGGTCCCAGGAGGCACATCTGCCTCCTTTTTTCTGCAGCTCTGGAAATGCCATTCAGTGACATGTCTTACACCTTTTTTTTTTCCCCCAAAACTGTGTTGTGCAGTACATGCCCACTCAGCACGTGCTCTCAATCTGCCTGGGGATGGTGACCCCAGCAAATGCCTGGGTGCTGCCTCTGTCTCAGTCTTCCTGGAAAAGTTTGGGCAGATTCCACAGGTCTGTTTATCATGTCTTCACAGACTGACCTAAGAAAGGATGCTGGCCCAACTGCCTAGCCTAGATTGACCCACAATGCTTAGGACTAGCATTTGGCTCTGCTTTAGGCCCTGAGACCTAATTTGGTCCCAGGAGCTAATTATTTTGTGCACGTGTGTTTTAGCTCAAAGTTCCTGAAATACCCAAGGAGTTGTGCTGCAGGCCCACATCATCAACAGGGAATGGAGGTTTTTAAATGAGTGACTTCTTAGGAATCTGCCTCAGTTTCCCTCCAGAGTAGTTGGTACCTCTAAAATGGGCCAAGTGTGCACTAAGCCTTTTTCAGTTTTAATGTAGCATTTATGTCCTTATGTCTGTTTTTCATGTTGTATTCCCTTACTGCCAGATCAGGGCTACTTACAAAATTCTGGGGGTTCTTGTTTTTCTTGTGTTGTTTATTCTTGTTTTTTTAAGAAGAAAGGAAGGCCATCAAATAGCAAACCATGTTTCAAGTAATGAGGCATTATTTGTAATTAGTTTTCTAATTTACGGAAAGTAAGTCTATGTGCTGCTGTACACTTGGCATGATTCAGCACTCAGGAACACACCCCACATTTAGTATTCTTTATTTTTAAGACACTTCTGATTTATGTTCAGCCTATCCATCTAAGAAACCCCATACCTTCAACAGTGAGAATAAATTCTTGGCACTCATCTGCAAGACAAGACTCGAAATAGAGGGGACCTTAATCACCTATTTCAGTCCTCCTTATTTCAGTGAAGTATTTAAGATTCTAATTATATGGACATAAGCACATTCTTAACTGCTTTAAAAGATTGGGATGGTCTTAAGCATATGCATAAAGGTGAGTATATGTTTTGCTGAATTTAAGGATAAATGAAGTATGAGATATATCATGGATAAATTGGCTTTATTACCCATTAGACCAGACTGCTTCAGGTTACTTGTGTGTAAAATGGAGGCACTAGCACTTACCTGTCTCATTACAGCACTGTGAAAATTAACGTTTAAAGACATTGAAAACTTGGAATGAAAATAATCATAATGTTGTTGTTGTTTATTTTGATCTATTGTGTGTGTCCAGGTGAGACTAAAAATTGTTGGAAATGACTACAGCCTTCATAAGCCTGTCTCTTTCAAATATTAAGGTGTTATCTCATAAGCATTGGCTTTATACTTTAATATTCCCTAAAAGTGGACATTTCCATCTTTATTTAAATAACGGCTGCTAAAAGACTTCTTTGAATATTTCTTTCACTGCTGTAATGAGATGCCTGCCCTTGATACAGCCTCCAATTATCATGAGTTCTCATATCAGAAAAGGTAGCCGGTTCTTCAGAGATTATTTTGACACAATTGCCTTTAACAGCTGCAGCATTCCCAACACCTCCCTTCACGTAGCAATGACTCCCGTCCGGATGCGGTGCTGCAGCAGGGTGTTTGCTTGGGTACAAGTGAGGATGAAGTGCAGGAGGATGCTCGCCGAAGGATGCTTTCTGCGCCGGGGTGACTCTGCAGACCTGTGGAATTATATCAGCTCGAGGCTTTACTGTGCCATTCAGGACATGTATAATGTCTTATTTTTCAGCAGTGCTGAATTTATTAACTGCAGCTGGTTGGTAGCTTTAAAGACGTCGAAGGGCTTCTTAACTGCGTCCAGTAAAAAGCAAATGTATGGGGCAGCCTTGTCAGGCTGGAAACCTTCCTCCTCCCAGCCCCTGGGGATCTTGCACTTCTCTTGTCTCTGAGGGTGTTTTTTGTGCAAATATCAGTCCATGTCTTGGCTGCACATGTGGGCACCCCTGGGTGAGCCCTGTGGCCGAGGAGGAGGAACCGTGGCACCAGGGCACAGCCTCCAGCCATGGGGCTGGGCAGGAGCTGCCAGTGCTGGCAGTGCTTTGTCTCCCAAACATAGCCCAGGGTGGCCATCCCTCATCCAATTGAAACACCCTCCATATGCACATTGCAAAGCCACGAATGCAGAAATTACAGATCTGAACGACGTCTCCAACATTTCCCTGCCTGCGCTGCAGTAGCCACTGGCTGTATGACCAAACAGCCTAAAACTCCCCACCCTGGGCAGCCTCTGCAGCGCAGCTGTGCAGAGAGGGGCTGCAGACGGCCGAGCTGTCAGAGTCTGAAGTGGTTTTCTTCTGCTGAGCCTGGCCCCTTACACGCTGCTCCCAAAAGCACTCAGGGGCACCTGTAAAGGAATTGCTGGAGAGACAGGCTGCATTTATGGCTTGCAATCGGGAAGGGAATTTTGCCATTTACAGGCCTAATCCCGCCCCCCCAACTTGGAGGTAGCAAGGCTGCTGCAGGCAGGATGCCTACACCCACCAAAGACAGTATTTTCCATGCCAGGGAGGTGGGGAGTCCTTCACCTCATACGGGTCATGACACACACCTAGCCAGCAGAGCAGATCTGCTTGGAAATGCTTTTAATCCCAAGCTCGGGCCAAAAGGCTAGATCCTGAGCAAAGCCTAAAAGTTGCTCTAAGTCTGCCACCGCTGAGCATGTGTTCACCTGTATTCGGGTCAGCCGCGTCCCCCTCCCTGCACGAAGAACGTGCACTGAGGCCATGGCTGGGGTGGGAGGTGAAAAGCCGCACCAGGCAGACCTGGGGAGCAGAGTGTCTCATCTCTGCTCTGATCTACTGAGCAGCATCCCCACGTGCTTTGTGGGAGGGTGCAATGAGGTTTCACAGGTACCATCTCTCCACTGACTACTGATGTACGGGGGGGGTCTGAATTCCAATAAGTCTTAATTAGGTCCTTCCCTTGATGTCCTTAGTTTAGAGGCAGAAGAGATGCACTTGCTGCTCATGTACGTAGGAAATGTTTTGCATTTCAGGATATTTTCATTCCTGTTGACTTCAGCAATGAAGTGCAATGCAACATGCTGGAAATTAAATGTGCACTTCAGATGAACTGGAGGCTTAACTGTTCTGTATGCAGGTGTAGCTGTATGACATGAACAGTAATCATATGTTATTTGCAGACTGATTGTAGTAAAAAGGGAAATGCCTTCTCCTGCCCCTTATAAAAATTATAAAAATGTGTACCCCAATTTTGCTCACCATTTTTTCATCCTCTGGTTAGTGTTCATCTCCGTCTTAGGATGTACCATATTTGCCAGTTTGCTGGGTTTTTGTTTCCTTTTTATTACAAAGGTTTATATCTTTGGTAAACATCATTGACCAAATAGATGCTCTAAACTGCAATATTACGGTGCACTAAACGTTAATTGAGATAGTTGCCTTTGATGTGGGGCTGGCCTAAAGCTGAAGCTGATCCCTCTCTTTTGCAGTTCTTTTTTAAAGTCATAATGCAGCATTCATGTTGTTGCTGTTTTGTTTACTGCTCTAGCGAAAGTATGGCTGTGGTTGAGTATAGAATTGATTTCTCAGAACCACCTGGTTATCCTGAAAGTCTGTGTGTATAATATGTGATTCTCAGACCATAATTAGTTTGTAGGAAAGGTGTTGGGCCCAAAAATGAGGCTCCAAGATGATGTGTGAGAGTCAGGAGAAGCCCCAGAGGAGTCAGCCTCCTCTGAACACATTGTTTATGAAAGAAAACAGGGTTTTGGGTCCTCTATGCAGTAGCTCTGTTTATCACTTTCACTAAGCAGAAATCCTTATATCAAAATGGCTGGGAAGTGGCATCTTGGTTACAGACAAGATAGGATTTTTACATCGCTGAACAATTTGGAGTAGATCTTTAGTAGGTGGTATCTAATTCTCTACTCAAAAAGTTTCATGTGTGTTTAACGTGGGTACGGTGCATACAGGATTGAAAAGTCAAGCAAGCAAATAATTGTTCACATGCACAGATGTGGAGTCACATGCCAAGAAAAAAGGACCGAATTTCCTGAAATTTACATTTTTTGAGAAAATTGCCCACCAGACAAAAAAAATATTTCCAAAAGAGATACATGGATTAAAATAATATTTAAAAAATAGTGAAATCTTAGAAAGCAGTGTATATATTTTAAAATTATTCCCAAATCAATTCATATGTTTCTCCTGATTTAGCTGGCAGCAGTGTTTAGAAATCTACTTTGTCTACATATGGTTTTATAGTAGGACATTTATTCCAAATACACATAATTCCATTTTAAAAGCACCAATTCTGGCCTGCAAAGTTCTCTATTGTATTATAGAATTGTCATGTCATGCACATTTTTTTCCATTTTTTTTTTCCTACCCTAAAAAATACCACTGTACCACTGGAGATTACGGTGGATCATCTGAGCAGCTATCGCAGTAAAGCCAGTTGCCATTCTGGGAATTTTTTTTCTTCAAAGTCTTTCTGACATTAGCCTTTATAATTCAGTTGCTGTGTAGTAGAAGTTCAGGTCAGAGCTAAGGAGACAGGCTTGGGGATTTATGCTGTGTGAAATGTATGCAATCTGGTCTCACTTTGAATGTGGTAAACAGACCATGTATAATCCCTGGAATATTTGGTAGATCTGCTAGGCCACAAAGATGGCATTTGTAATATTTGTCTAGCTACATGTATTTTTACATGGTTGTCCGTCCCTATGCCATCCAAACTCTATTTGAAAGCAATCCGAGGAGAGAGGGCTGAAAAAAGAGTGAGAGGAAAATATATGATTCCCAGTAGGAAATTTCAGAGTTCAGGCTTCTTTTTGCCCCCCTCTCTCTCTGCTGTTGCTTTTTAATGAATCGTTCTTCTAACCTACTTTAAATCGAGCATCTAGCATGCTAGATGTTTTGCAGATGAATCATACTGTGCAATGCACTTATGCATATCTGCTGTGCAAGTACATTGTCAGCTTGTATTTGATAACCTACCAGTGAACAAGATTTTTTTTCTGAAAGCTTGGGATACTAGTATCTTTCTCCAAGTGAGAATAATGCAACTGCTGTTAATAAATCAACCTGGGTCCGAGGACGTTTCACCACTTCTGCTGCTTCCTTGATTAGCATTATCCTCAGAGGTATAAATTAAAAAGGAAAATATATAATCTGGGAAGCTTTCCAGCATCATCTTTGAAAATGTGAGCTCGATGCTTTGCTGAAATTTCTTTGGTGGAGGAATGCTAATAGCAATGCTGAAGATGTGCTCTGATTGCACCCTAAAGAGTAGGAAGATGCACAGAATAGCTTCATTTCTTTTTCCTTTGTCATCAAGATCATTTCTAATGTGATCTGCACAGGATGAATCTCAAACTGTTTCTACACAGTTCTGTGAACTGGTCCCAGAAGTGCAGCTTCGGTCGCTCCTTTTTCTACTACTTGTTCTCTTAGGCTGACATCTGCATAAAATATGCTACATGTTTTCCCATCTCAGCCTGCAGATAATTGCCTGCAGCTGTTAGCAGCAAGTGGACACGGTCCCTCTGCTGTATCGGTCAAAGCCTGAGTTTCAGCATTAAGGATTTCAGGAATTTCTTCTGACTGTTCCTTTGAGGTGTCATCACAGCCGGGTGGTAACTCCTGATGCCTCCCTCCCAGCCAAGGGAAGAAAAATGTGCTGCAGAATGTGCTGATTTGCAAAAAATATTTCACAGGGAAGGTTGGATTCTAGCAAAGTTCCAGCTGTGCTAAATGAGCAGAAAAGGGATTTTTCAGCATATCAGCAACATCTTGGAAATGGAAATGCCACTCCTCCGGCACTTTCTTAGGAGTCAGTTTTCCCCTTCCCCTGCCCATAACCCACTTGGGTCTTTGGTATTTACTGGAACTAGAGTTTAGCAAGACTGTAGTCCTTGGAGCCTTGCTTTATAAAGTCTCTGTGTTTCTATTTGCTTTCTCTTGGCCAGCTCTCTGCCAATATCATCCTTTGCTTTCCAAGAGGCAGTGAAAAGCACAGAATGCCAGACTGAGCTGGTGTTCGTCAGACTGCATTTTGGGGAGGCATAAGGAAGTAGACACCTTTATTACTATTTTGCAGATGGGACAGCTGATGCATGGTGGAGTGAAGGGTCTAACAAATAGTCCCCAGCAGCTGCATTTGAACTAGCTCTGGGTCTGCTGAGGCACAGGTAGTGCCAGGCTGCTCCAAAGGGGTCTTGGCTTCATCATCATTGAGTCAGTTTGTGGGTCCTCTCAGGCTAAGACTCAAAAAAGTCATTCCTCCCTCCTGAGAAATGTAGGGCAGCTATTTTTACTTAGGTGCATGAAGATAGGTTGTTTTTTTTTTCCTGCCTATTTTGCACTTTTAAATTCATATTAAGGATCCTTAGTTATGTTTTCCAAAGGCATTCACCCTTCCAGCTGAACAACATAGAGGGAATACCACGTGTTATTTGCCATCTCTACTGACATTGCTGAATTTGCTGAAGCAGCGTGTTTCAACATTTCCAAACATTTTTCCTGTGGAGCTTTCTCTTCCATAGAAAGGTTTTCTGTTTCCCCTTGATTTGAGACGAAAAGAAAATTGAAAATAATATGAAATTTTCCCACAGGACACAATTTCTTTTGCAACAGCTCCACTTCCTGCTAATGTCAGGAAAAACACAAACAACTGCAGTCAGTATGCTTAATTTCAACCCTGCATTTATGATTTATTCTTTGCCATTGCTGTCTGACAAGCAACGACATCAACACTTTAATCTCATCTTGAAAATACCCATTCAATCTGAGAGCTAGTGCACCAGCAAGTAGGATTTGTTAGCACCTGTTTAACGCGCTCAACAGGAGTGTGACCTTGGCTCTCTGCCGCTGGTGAAACTGAAGTTGCCTCCTGGTCCAGCCCATCTAGTTGCTGATGAACTATAATACCAAGCAGGTTCTTCTCTCTTATGGCAAATGACTTTGCCACCACCGTGGCGAAGAAGGCATGAAGCCATCAGCATTCCCCAACCTAGCAGCAGCCCAGCGTCCTTGCATTCAAATAATGACGTGGTGCTCCCTCTGTTACTCACTTAAAAATGTAACTTCCCTGTCAGTGCGGAGCAAGGCAAGGAAAACCAGTGAAGACAGCAAATCTGACTCTTTCTTCCTATGCACTATACAAGACAACTTCTTTTTTAAAAGCCCTCCCTTTCTCACTTTGTATGAGCAGGAAAGCAGTGCAGGCTCCTCCATGAGCAGAAAGTGAAGTCTTTAGAAGCCATGAGGTTCCCTTTCCCCACCCTGCACTTGGAGCTGCAATGACAACCGCTTCCTCAGCCTTGCTGTGCTACGTGTTTTAACCAGCATTTTAGAAGAAAAGGACTGTTCCAGAAGTTTTGAACCAATTTCAGAAACATTTAGCTGGATGGGGGTAACTGCCATAGCAGGTAATATTCAAGGCTTCCCAGGAGTCCTCTGCTCCTGCCTGCACCCAGCACCAGGTGCCCCATGCTTTTGTGACATTTAGAAGCAAAAAGGTAGATGTGAGCAAAACACCATGTTGCCTGCAGTGTTGCTTGCTCAGGTTTCTGGTCACTATTGCTCTGCTGTGCCAAGTACAAGCCAGTTTCTGAGAAGATGTGTTAGAGGAACTGGTTTCTAACCTCATCTGACAGAAAGTTGAGAGGGAAAGGGGTGTTTGCTCTTTGTGCTTGGGGCAAACAGCCAGGAGAAATGAGCTACACTAAAAGTCAGTGTAGGCACAAGGAGAAAATTGTATAAATTGGACAGGAGTGTTCAGGCTGGAGAGGAAGTCAGAACGGAGAGAAAAATGAATAGCAGGAAGAAATCCAAACTACTTTCAAGAGGATTCCCATCAGTTTATGGAGGGTATTAGGTAATGTGATGCTTGTAGTGATAGGGGTTAAGCTTAGACACTCAGCAGGTGCCTTCCTCCTGTGTTCATGAGCTCTGGAGACAGACTTCCCTAGCAAAACCATCTCCTCCCACCCTTTGTTTAATTTCTCTTTAAAAAAGGTTTGAATGCATTTTACTTTTTCAATTATTTCTTTTACTCAGCTGGAAGGGCATAAAATCCCCATTCTTCAAGGCAGAGACAAATTTGTTCACCATGCAAGTACTACCTGGAGGAGCGCTGTGCCACAGCAGGACCTGGTGGACTGGCTTCTCTCTCCAGACCCTTGGAGACTGGCTGACATCTCCCAGCTTCTACATCTTGCACTGGGAAGCTACAAAGGCGGCCATGAAAACTCAGAATGATCTTGGTCATCCGTATAAATGGTCTGAGGAAATAGGAGGGGGTTTAGCAGGGACAGGGCATCTCAGCAGGAAGAGCCAACTTCATAAACACAGAATGGGAAACCACAGATGAGTCTATCAGAGAAAGATTGGGGTGTTGAGGGTCACAAGACAAATGCAAGCCACCACAGGCTGCAAAGCTTGTGCTGTTTTGCTGTTGCTGAACAGCAGATGCCACACTGAGGTATGGCAATGTGGGTTGTGTGTGCATGAAGCAGCAAATGGCTTAGGGAGGAGCATGGTGTCTGGTCTGGAGCACAACACTTCAGGAGCAATGCAGAAAGTCTGGAGGAGAGCAACCAGGGTGATCAGATGCCTGGGAAACATGATCTAGGAGGGAAGATTGAAAGGACTAGGTTTATTTAAGCTGAAGAGGAGAATCACTGGGGACAGAACAAGAGCAGTCTTTAAGTACTTGAAAGCCCAAACAAAGAGCCTGAGTTAACCTGATCTCCAGGTGCATGGTCAGCAGGAATGGATGTGACCTTAGTTGCAGCGTAAGAGATTCAGTCTAGTAATTTGGAAGAAAATTCTGGAGAATGTAGACATGTAGGACAGAGAACCACATGTTGCTTGAGGAGGGGCGGTGGCTGCAGCTCCCTTGCTGGAGGGCTGTACAGGCGGTGCAGAGGGACGCTGCCCAGATAACGCAGGAAGTGGTGCTGCTGCCTGGGGCCAGCGATGGAGCTAGGTGTTGTCCTTCAGGACTTTCTGGCCCTATTTTTGGAGGAGTCTAGAAGCTGGGGTGATCAATGGTGGCATGAAAGACAGTGATTTCTCCTTTTCCCTTTTTAGTTTGGTTTCTGTCCTGTTCAAAGCAGCAGCATCTTTTGTTACCCTTCGAAAATGCACAGCAACCATGAGTGACAGAAAAGTAGGAATGGCTGATATTTTTGTGTTTCAGTGGCTTTTGATAGTAATTTTTTTTTTTTTTTAAGAAAAATAGCTTTTTGTTCATTTTGCAGGAAAAGCCCTGCTTTCCTTGAAGGGTGAATTTACTCCTGCAGACAAACCTAAACATATCATTCAATGGCTTAAGCTGGATGAACAGAGCAATCTTCAGCGTAAAATAGTAATAACAAGGATGTTAAATAAATGCAGGCTTGGCAGGAAGAAATTATAGAAGATGAGGCATGCAGTGATAGTTGGAAATTAACAGCATAGTGCCTACATCCAAAGAAGTAGGAAAGAGAAAAAGATACAGCAAGTACAGGTTTATTAATTTGATCTAATTAGTATTGTTAAGAACATTAAGGTAAATGGAAAATGGGAAAAATGCATCATTGATTTATAAATGTGAACTGGGAAGACGAACCTGATAATTTACTCTAATAAGATACTGTTTGTTTTCTGACTGGGTTTCAGTGAAGTGTAAAACCCAGTACTACATGGAAAATTGCTGTCTGAGCTGGAGAAGTTGGAGGGCAATACAGCCATGGCACGCTGTGTGTTACTTAAAGAGCAGGCAGCTTATGCTGAAAGGAAAATGCTCAGGCTGCATGGGAGCTGCTGGTGGGGCTCCTCAGTCAGTCTTGGGGCCTGTCTTATTAAATATCTTTGTAAAATGTTTGGTACCAAAAGCCAGAGTATGGGAGTATGCTGGGAGTCGGAGCAAGAGGCGGCTGGAGCATCTTACAGGGGAAGCTGGCTGAGCCGGGCAGTCGTGAGCAGTAGAAATACACCCTGACACCCTGCAAGGGTAAAAAGATCTGTGTTTGTTGAGGTGTATCCTCTCTAGAGTGAGGTTGTAATACCTTTGTACAAATGCTGGTTCAGCTTCTGTTTTGACCTTGGGATCAGCACCGCTGTTCAGCGCCACAGTATCCCTGCACTGGTTATGTACAGAGTCACTGTTACCCTCTGACAAAATGGTGACAGCAGTAAGAATGGCATCAGAGAAAAAAAAAAGAAAAATGAAATGTTAAATACTTGATGCCTGGCCTTGATGCTTTCCAAAACAAAAATACATTTGCTTGGAAACAGTTTTAATTTGACCAAAAAAAACCCCCAAAATAGAAAAAAGTCCAGTTTTAATGAAATGATTTTCCAGCCAATGCTTTTAACTAAAATTTTCCAACCACCTCAAAGGAGGAATAATATCAGTGAAGGTAGTTTTGAGAAATGCAGCACCTCTTCCCAGCTGTGTTAATATCAGTGAGCAAACAGTGTTTCTTCAGGCCAAGTCATGAGCAAAATTTGGAAATGATTCCCTTTGTATTTGGGCTCCACGGACTGATCATGAATATTTGAAATGTGAGCTGTACTGCTTAATTGTAGCCTCTTATGTGAGTCACGTGATTATTTAACGAGGATCCTTGATTGGAGGAATGAGCAAACACATCTTTCATATGTACTTGATTGTGCCAGTTTCAGTGCTTATTTTCTCTGGATGCTGATATGTACATGTTTGTCTTTGGCCTTGGCAAAGGATTCTTTGCCAAAAAAATTGTTTCTCAAGCATCAATGATATATGGATTTAGCTAATACAAAATCATTTAAATGTGTAATAGCCACTGAAAAATATTTTTATCATCCCTTCTGTATCAAAGTTAAGAAAATAACACTAAGATTCACATTTGGGTGGCAGCATTGTATGTGTCCAGCTGTGGAAATTTTATTAGAATCATGGAAACATTTAGGTTGGAAAAGACCTTTAAGATCATCAAGTCCAACCATTAATTAGGTTATTAGGTGAAGTCAGAACCAGCTTTAGGAAAGGCCGATTCGATTGCTTTCTTAGCTGTGCCATAAGTTGGAGGCTTGGGGGGTTTTTGCATTTCTTGTACATTTACGTTTCTCCTGGGCATTAAGGTGGCTGTAATTCTCACCTCAGAAGAGTAGGTGTTGCAGCTCCAATATAGCTGCTCTAATGCCACATCTTCTGCCAGTCTCTGGATCTCATCCTGCATCCAGCATTAATGGGGAATCACAAGGTCCACAAAAGATCACCGCGGAGACTGGTACTTTTACCATTTGTGGTACACTGCTTGTTGCAACAATTTTTCATAAAATTTTGTTTATTAAGTTTCAGGGGAAAAAGACTTTATCTTTTCTGAAGATCTCATTAAAGCATTCAGCTACAACAGAGTTTAGAAGAGCCTTCTCTGAAGTACATTTTCATTGGATTTAAAGCTCTATTTCATGAATATAAAACATGACATATGTGATCTTCCTTCTGCTCATCAGCAAAGGCTGTTGCTGAGGTAGGACAGAGTCAGTGAGCTGACTGGATTGAAAAATTATCTCCATTTTTCACACTGTTAAGGTCAGTACAGCTGCAATAGTCCAGGATACCTGGCCTACTTGATCCCCAAGTTTACAGATTTTTTTTTT
>VZTL01061890.1:0-28057 GCA_013400535.1 Scopus umbretta | reverse complement strand
TTCTTTTGTTTGTTTGTTTTAAAACGGCATCATCAAGGAGGTGCTTCAGGCAGGCCAAAGAGATAATCAAGGGAGATGTGTTAAGGTGATGTGACACGGCTTAATAATTTTAAGCAATAGGAACACATCCAGAGAATAAGCTCTGGGGTTGAGGAGGAGGAATTATTGAATCTGGAGGATGATTTGGGCTTTCAAGCCTCTGAGCAATTTTGCATCAGCTGCAGTGAGGGTAAGAAACCTGGCTGGGCTGAAGGTAAAGCTTGATGAGCATAGGAAAGAAATAACTTAGTGCTATTACCTGTTGTTTCAAGGTGTGTGAGAGTCCAGGAGGTTCCTTCCAGTGCTGTGGTTTCTCTGCTATATGACAAAATATTTTAATTAAAGTGTGGGTTGTTTGTTTTTATTTTTTTTTTCTTTCATCTGTCTGACCTGCAGAATACAACATTTTTATAAACTGTGTTCTCTGTCAAGATTTCTGTGTGACCATATAAAAGAAACAAAATAAAATGTCTGTGATCTAATGCTGCCAATACTAAAGTCTTTGGGCTTCCAGATGACAGCTTTCTAATTTAAGTATTGCATCTAATACAGGCGAATCCTGTCTAAACCCTTGTCATGACAGAAAAATGAAATTAATCATGAAACTGATGGCTTATGTCATGGCTCAATTTAAATCTTTCTTTACCCAAATAGAATCAAGTTCAAAGCAGTGATTTTATTTTTTTAAAGTTGTGATAAAGCTGTAAACAATTGAGTCAAGTCAGTTCAGCCATGAAACTTCAGTTCTTTTACTTGATTGGGATTTGTCTGAGACTTGTCCCGAGTGCTGCTACATTTTTGGGAACGAGGAGATCCCTGTTATGCGAAGTGTAGTCCCTTGCAGCTTGCTGATGGGAGTTGCTGCCGCCTTTCTCTGTGGTCCTGCTATGCTTTCCTCATTTACTGCCTCCTGCTTTGTCTTACAGTATCTCCTTCTGTTCACTGCCAGGTTGCAGCCATCCCTTGCTGCTGCATCCCATGTAACATGTCTTCACTGGTCTTCTGTAGGCTTGTGATATCACCAAATGAGTGATGCTTTTTACCTGACTCTATACTCTTCAGTTTGGCTTAACCAAATTAGATGGGACATGCTGCATACTCCAGCAGAGCACATTAGGGAATAAAAGCAAGTCCTCAGACAGACCTTGGCATTTTTTTCTGCCTTCCCTCATCAGCAAAGCTCTTCATTACCTCCCTTTTAGCAGACCTCAGTCTAAATACCCAGCACTGCTTCACCAGACAAGACACTTTGAGGTGCCAGGCTGACTACTGGCATCCTGTGCAATGAGGTTTCTGCATCTGCAACCTCCTTCTGGCAGGCTGGTATCAAGTGTACCTGGTCATACCAGTCACAAGCAGTGTTCCCCAGGGCTCTGTTTTGGGGCCAGTCTTGTTTAATAGCTTTATCAGTGATCTGGATGAAGGGATTGAGTGCACCCTCAGTAAGTTTGCAGATGACACCAAATTGGGTGAGAGTGTTGATCTGCTTGAGGGTAGGAAAGGTCAGCAGAGGGATCTGGACAAGCTGGATTGATGGGTCAAGGCCCAACTGTATGAGGTTTAACAAGCAAAGTGCCGGGTCCTGCACTTTGGTCACGACAACCCCATGCAATGCTACAGGCTTTGGGAAGAGTAGCTGGAAAGCTGCCTGGTGGAAAAGGACCTGGGGGTGCTTGTTGACAGCTGGCTGAACGTGAGCCAGCAGTGTGCCCAGGTAGGTGGCCAAGGCAGCCAACAGCATCCTGGCTTGCATCAGGAATAGTGTGGCCAGCAGAGTAGGGAAGTGATCGTGCCCCCATACTCGGCACTGGTGAGGCCGCACCTCGAATACTGTGTTCAGTTTTGGGCCCCTCACTGCAAGAAGGGTGTTGAGTTGCTGGAGTGTGTCCAGAGAAGGGCAACGAAGCTGGTGAAGGGTCTGGAGACCAAGTCTTGTAAGGAGCAGCTGAGGGAACTGGGGTTGTTTAGTTTGGAGAAGAGGAGGCTGAGGGGAGACCTTATTGCTCTCTAAAACTTCCTGAAAGGAGGGTGTAGTGAGGAAGGTGTTGGTCTTTTCTCCCAGGTAACTAGTGATAGGACAAGAGGAAATGGCCTCAAGTTGCATCAGGGGAGGTTTAGATTGGATATTAGGAAAAATGTCTTTACTGAAAGAGTGGTGAAGCATTGAAACCGACTGCCCAGAGAGGTGGTGGAGTCACCATCCCTGGAGATGTTCAGAAAACGTGGCACTTTGGGACGTGGTTTAGTAGGCATGGTGGTGTCGGGTTGATGGTTGGACTAGGTGATCTTAGAGGTCTTTTCCAACCTTAATGATTCTATGGTACAACCTAGAGCTCACTGTGGATGCTCTGGAAATGAGATGCAGGATTTGGCCACCTTCTCTGTAAGGCTGTGAATGGTCTTTAGTTGAGGACAGTGGGTTTTGTCCATGTGTTGTAAGCAGACTGCTGTCTGCCTGCGGTTCTGAAATGGCACTTGGTTAAGGGTGCTGTATGGTCTGAATTTTCACTTTCTTAGTCAGTCCAGTTGGTCCTAATGAGTCAGAACTGAGGTAGAGACAGTGTCTCTTGGCTTGAGCACTGGGAGGTGAGAGTTCCTGATTTCTCCACCCTGGTGTTCTGGGGCTTAGACCTCTGCCTGTCTGTGCTGACCCAGCTTTAAAACAGGGCTGACACTTCTGTCAGCCAGTTGGTTCATATTCAGATCCTGAGATGCTGGTGATTTGTATTGGTAGCTTTTCTTATTTCTGCTTTGTAAAGAGAAGACCTCAGTATGGAAAACTTCCCTACACTAATAACCAAAGACCCTAAATTCAACTGTTCTATTGCTATAGCTGTGAAAGAGAAGCATTGATCTCTCCTGTCCAAAAGCTTAAGCTGAGATCTGTTCCTGATGCTGAAAACACTTTCTCTTTTCTCCATAGGTTCAGTATTGTGGCTTGCTGTTTCGCCATGAGGGCTGGCCCCTGTGTATTCATGAGAAGATTGTAGTCCAGCTGGCTTCCATTGACTGGCGAATCTTGAAGCCCGGTGACTTCTACCTGCAGGTGGTCCCCTATCTCAAGAAGTCTCCACGAATTGTACTGAAATGTTTGGCAAAAGACAAGCATAACATAGAGGAAGTCGTGATTCCAGAAGTTTCCTATACCTCTATTTTTACTCTAGAATGGTTGAGTACTATCAATGGAGAGCGGATGGGTATAGCACTGGAAAATTGTTTACTAACCACTGATGATAAAATATTTCGTGTCCCCTGGGATAAAGTGGTTAATCCTGAATTTATAAATAAACCAAAAATAATTGAAAACAATATCATCTCTCCAGAAATAACAGAGGAACCTTCAATTTTGTGCCTCCCCATGGACCATGCTGAGTGCAGTTCACCAGACCTAGGATCTCGGTATCTACAGGAACAAAGTCCAAATAGAGACAACCTTGTTACTAGCAGCACAGCTCTGCAGCTGAGTGAAACTCTTGTCAATGGTGTGTGTACAAGTCCTGTGCCTCAAGAGAACTTGAAAAGTGACCTTGAAGGGGAGTACGTTGAGCTGACAGAAGTTTCATTGCCCAGGTTTGGGCCACAAACAGGCTCTTTAACCCAGTCACTAGCTTTAAATTTTCTAACTCAGCCTAGAACACGAGTGAATGTGTCTAAAGGCAAGCACAGGTTTATTGTCATTCAAGACAGTACCTACTCCAAAAACTTAATTCAGTCAGCACTTATGCAGAAGGAGCACTGTCAAATGGACACTCTGAGGACTTCTTCCACAGAAGTTCTCAAAAATGTAATTCCGTTGGAAAGCAACAAAACAGTGGCACAAGGAGAGCTGTCTCCAGAAAGTCAGCTGGTATCAGATTGTCCTGGAAACATTGGGAATAGCTTTCCTGTGGCTGAGTCTCCTGCCTGCAGTGCAGAAGATTCATCTGCAGAGCAGGAGACGCACAGCGAACACTCAATTGACTGGCGATATGCACTGTGCAGCTACACCGACGTGTATGCTGGTGATGGTGTCAAATGCAAAGTGCAAATGCCTGGTGATCCTGGAAATGCGGAAGGAGAAAGTGATGGTCTTAGCGGAAATCCTGGTGTTAAAACATCAGAGCAGAGCCCAGAAACTATTCTTCATGCTGCTGCTGCTCCTGTTAAAGAGGAGGTGATACTGAGAGGGCATGGAGAACCACTGATTGAGGATCAAAATGAGGTGACACAGATGGATCCCTCTCCTGTGTCTGTCCTAGGACCTTCAGGACCACATTGCACACTGAAGGAAGATTCTGATGTTTCTTTCCAGAGTGTCAGTGAAAGCGTTATGCCTGTCCAGGCTGCTACATTGCTTATCACGCCTGAGAATTTAGATGTAGGTGTGGAGAGAGGCTCTCCTTCAGGCAACATGGCAGATGTAGGAGCAGTTGGTGCTTGCTGCAGTGATCAGGAAGCAAATCGTAGTTCTCCATTAAATCCTCTAGAACAGAACCAAGGAGATGTAGATGAATTAGAGCTAGGAAGAAGGGACAGCCCTGAGGAAGTCGAAGAGATTGAACAAATATTGACTGTAAATGAGAATCAGACTAGTCATAGTTCTGTCAAGCCTCCTACAGATGGACTCTTGTCAGATGGTGAACAGCAAGAGGTCTCTGCATGTCAGCATACAAAAGCTGAAGAAGCCACACTACTCCAAACTGCTCTGTCAGCAGAGGGTGATCAGACAGCAGAGCAATTAAATAACAGTGACTCTTTGATGGGCCCTGATGCACAAGCAGAAGGCTCAAGTCAGTTCAGAAGCCAGAGGTCTAGAGAGAGGTGTGAGGAACCACAAAGATGGGCACAAAACCAGGGCTGTAGAAGTGAAGAGAACTCTGTGCTGAACCCAGAGTGTGTTGCAGGGCAGGATTTGCAGGGAGGTGAGGAGAACCAGGGAAGTTTTTCTTACTGGGAAAAGTCAAAGACTGTAGCCTTAAAAACACTGGAATCCATTGAAGAGGAACTGGAGGTTGGACCACTGTCCTCAGGACCTGCTGAGGGGCATACAGAGCCCATCACTCTGCAGTCACACCAAGAGGCAGTCTCTGGGGCGTCATCTCCTAAAGGTACAGCAACTGGATGTTTGTGTGTTTATCTGTTTGATAACATGGGTCGAAAGCAAAGTCCTCAATAGGTACCGCTGACAAGTATGTCTGCTGAGAGGCTTTGGGGTAATAGCACAAACTACAGGAAGGTGATTCAAGTTGTCATTTTTGTGGCTTAAAATTAATTTTCTCTTCACAGGTGGGTTTACTGTAGGTATTTTGTTTAATAGTTGTTTGTAAATTTACATTGGTGCAGAACAAAGTTCCAGTTTAAGATACTTCTAATTTCAGTTAATCTGATTGCTGATGACCTCCACCCATTACATTCATTGCCTGCACGTTATGGATGCATGCAGTAGGAATGTGTGAGAAGACAATGTCTAACTGTCCAAGTCTCTTATAGTTGAAAATTGGCTTTAGGAAGATAGCTGTGGCAAGCAGCAGTGGATGCCACAGTAAAAGACTGGCTGTGTAACATGACATGAAGATCAACAAATGTGTGTGCTGGTAACTGATTTAACAAGCAAACTGCAGAGTTGAGGGATTCCCCCTGTCTTCCCTCCCTTCCCCTCCGGCATGCTTTCTTCAGCTTGGCTATGTTTCAAGTAGGAGGTGTTTAACTTGAGTGGGAGAGCACAGAGAAATTAAGCGTCTAACTTCACCTCAAATTACATGTTCAAGCAGGTATTGCCCAGACTTATTGATGCCTGGGTTCTTGTGCTGGAGCTGTGCTCCTTCAGAAGGAATTGAACAGGCAATCCAGGTCTCTCTGCCTTTTGCAGCAGACTGTAGGCAGGCAGCATGTAACCACATGGATAAGATGTTGGCTTTGCCTAGCTCTGCCGAGTCTGAAAAGCTGGAGCTAGATATGCAGATCACATAGAGAAGTGTGTGTGTGTGGCGGGGGTGGGTGAAACACACCATTCCAGTTCAACAGCTCTCATTCCCTGAGACCCCTGGCTAGGAAAATTATCTGGCTTGAAATATTAGAGTGAGGACTCTTGAAAGGGTTGGAGGTACAGACCCACATTGCTAGAGCATGTCTGACCCTGTGGAGGAACAGATTGAGAGTTGGTCATCTTGGGACAGGCTGCCAGTGTAATGCTTGCAGTGGTCCTAAATTGTGTGGATAAAAGCCTGCATCACCACTGAAGCACTGCTCCATTTGGCTGCAAACGCAGCTACTTTCTCAAGTGTCCAAAAGTCACATTTTACCTGATGCCTTAGTGTGACTTGCTTGTGGTGCTAAAGTGTCCATTGATTAAAAGGAAATTTCATTAATACCTGCACCAAAATACTTTAGTTCTGTAATTAGGCAAGCCCACGGTTGCCAGGCATTTCTGATACTTTTGGAGTGACAAGCATTTCTCTTTGGTGAAATGGAGGGGTCAGCTCAAAAGTTACTCTTTCTGAAGTGGGCACCCCTTTGAGTACTACCACCATGAGCAGAAAAAAAGAGGTCACCTTCTGCCTGTCTGTAACTCTTGGGGGATGTATACCAGTAAATAACCATGTGGTGGGCATCCATTCCCCTGACTAAGCTGAACCTAGCTTGACTTCATGTTTGCACAGGACCGGACCTCAGAAAACCTAGGCTCTGTTGAGTGCTGGGTGTACGCTTATGACTCTAGTGGATGGTTGTTCAATGTTCCTATCTCTTCTGTCTAAAATTAGCCAGGTCCAGCTCATGTATGAGATAAGTGTGATGTTCTTACTGCTCTGCAGGACAATTTTTGGCCACTGCTGCAGATTTCAGCAATGACGGACCCTTCTGGGGTATGTGTGGAGTTTGGTTTTAATGAAAGACAATTTAAATGTTTCTGGGGATTTGGCTGAAATAAGTGATGTATTCATGGCCCAATTCTAATGATGTTAAACTTTGGCATTGCAGTTAAGTTTATTTTGGTTTTTTTTTTTTGTTTTTTTTTTTTTTATATTAGACTTTGTAAAGCAAAAGAAACAACCTAAATCACCAGAAAAGCCCCCAAACCGACAAACTAAACTCTTTAAGGCATAGGACAGCTCAAATATCTTTTAATGCTGGGAGTATTTCTTAAACACTATAGTTGGAACTGTAATAAGCTTGATCCATTCAATTACATTTGATTGCTTTGAGATCCGAAGAAGCCATCCCCTTATCTAGTCCTGTTAAACCCCCAGAGATATAATAATAATAATATAATTCAGAGATAAAATTGCAAAGCAAAGCAAATGTCCTACTCTCAGTCCTACAAATGGATTTTTCTTTACCAGCCAGTCAGTCTGTATGCAAGTTAAATTCTCTGTAACTGTCTCTTGTTGGGGTCATTTTGCTACTGTGATTGGAAACTGGGTATCTTGCCTAAACTATAAATAACAACAAAGCTTAAGTTTTACTGGGCCAATTCAGATCTACAGTTCATGCCTCAATAGTAGTGGGCAGACACATGATTTGCTCTACAATTCTGCCTTAACAAGAAAGCAAAATGTAGATTATATCAAAATACACATTCAGAACTAGGGCATCCGAGTTTGCTGTGTCTGCAGATTTTTCCTTGCCCCTTAACTCTCTCCTCTTTGTCCCCTTCCCAGTCACAAACTGAGCTTATTTTCTGCACAGATATGATCTTAGAAAGATTTTGAGTCAAATGTGAGCTGTTTTGAATTGGTGGCTTAAAATTTATACTGGTTCCATTCATAGAAAATCTGACTGCTGTTTTTCCCTCATGACTAACTTTAAGTGAAAGTGAATTTTGAAACTTTGCAGCTCTGGAAAGAATTCCTGTACTTTGGGGGTGGAAATATCTTGATATTCAACAAATTGGCTAAAAAGCCGCACTGGGGCATATTCAGCAGCACCTGTTAGGGCGTTCTGTTCCTGCTCCCTGTTAATATGTGATGTTAGCATAGATGATACTGGTGCTGGGACAGTTTGCAGGGAAAATGCTAATGTCTCTTTGAAATGCATACAAGCAAATCCTCCTCTACCACTTCCTTGACCTCAGGGAAAGGTGGAACCTGCAAACACGGCAAATTCAGATGTGCCAGTTCTCAATTTGCTTTTTGATGTAATCCTCCGCATTCTACAATTTCCGCTTTAGTAAGTGCCTCCGCCCCAGATTGCAAATAGCAGACAGTGTGCTTGGGCCTGTTCAGAGAGAGGTGGGGTCTGCAGGTGTGAACTGAGCTTGAGAAGCTTAGGGAAGAAGTTTGTTTGGGCGAGACATATGTAGTCCGGAGGCTGCACAACTCCAGTGAGGTTTCCCTGGGGCTGAAAAGACCTAGTACCAGGACTGTGTCTGGTGGGCTGAGCAAAATGCTGCTTTCTTCTAGCTTTCAGGAGCTGCTACCTCATTCCTAAGAGAGATCCAAGGCAGGGCTGCTATGTACATTTATGTCTTTCTTTTGCTCTGGTAAGGTACCTTCAATATAGATATGTTCCCTTTCTTGTCGTCTTCAAATGCCACCTTTTGGTCCTCTTTGCAGGCTTTCTTCATTTAATGCAGATTCCCTTACTACCAGCTGTGTGGTTCAGCTTACTGTCAGGCCTTACAGCTCCTTGAGAAGATGATGCTATGATTCTCTGTTCTCCTAGAAAGTCTGTCAGCCCTTAATGTGAAGCCTTTGGGGCACAACTTGCCTGACTCCGTGATCTTCATGATACCCCGTCTATGGGAGATCAGTGCCCCTCTAAAATGCTGCTTCAGGAAGATCTAGCAGCATTGTACAAAGTGTATGACCTCTTGTGTCACTGGGAAGTGGAGGCTGAGGTAGTGCTAGGAACAGAACTGAGCTCTGATGTGTCCCAGAACTGTGCAGAACCGTGAAGCCATTGCAGCAGCTTACGTGGTGAAATGCAACAGATACCAAGCTGGGTCCCAGGGATGCCTCCTCAAGAGGGGTGTTACCAAAGAGTCATGAGCAGCTACTCCATTGTGGCCTTGATGGTGCAGAGCTCTGGAGCCCCTCCTAGTTTCCCCTCACTGTTGGATAATTTTGTGCAGTGAGCCATGCTGCTCAGGGCACTTCTCTCACCTACTTTAGCAATCTTGAAAGCAGTTTGGGCTGAGCCTCAACCTGTAAATCTCCTTCACTGCTAAAACTGGTATTGAAAGCCACTTCAAGGACTGCTTTGTTCCTGGTCCTGCTCTTTAATGAAGTATTGGAATCTGTTAGTAAATAAACTGAGTCAAGTGTCAGTATTGTTGATGCAGCAGGATTGTAGGATGGTTGAAGTCAATTTTAAATAGCAATTAAAATGTCTGACTCCATAGCAAGCAAATAAATACTCCACTCTCTTATTTTCCTAAAGAGAAGTTGATTTTTTGTTGGTAGATATTGAAGTATTAGGATGTGCAGTGAAGTATAGCCTTTTCTTTACTATGTCTTTCTGCCAAACAGTGGAATAGCCTAGCTGTGTATTTAGGATGCTAAAGATGTATTGTTAAAGATGTATTGTTGGCTTCTAATTCCAATTCAGTATTGGGAAATGGGGAATAATACTTCTTACACAGTAGGTATATTTCTTTTTTCTTCTCTCCAGTGAGCTGTACATGAAAATTGAAACTTGATAGAACTATCATTGATTTCCATGCAGTAGCTAATATATTTAATTTTAGAATTAACTGATTCTGATAATTTGTACTTTAGAGCTGAGGTGTTAGGCAAAGGAAACATTTTTTCCAGTTCTCAAATAGAGCTGATTGGTATAATCATCCTGTTCTTCAGGGTTTTAAAATAGGTTTCTAACTTTCACATTAACTGTTAATTAAAAAAGTCTGGACGAGCAGAACAAGGTCTCTTTGGCTAATTTCCCGCTGATTTGTCAGCCTTGAGTTGACTTCATATTTTCAGGAACTAATCTGAAAGTGGTGTTGGGGGAGTAATTCTGTTCTGATGGAGCAGCTCTCCTTGTCAGAAGCTGGTTTATCACTTCAGCATGCTCAAGCTGCTGGAGCTTAACCAGGGACTTGCACCATGCCAGGCTTTTAGGCTGTGAGCAGACATTGATATGTTACCTTTAAAAATGACTTTGATTACAGTAATTCTGGTCTGAATTGAGTTTTTGTAACTTGCAAACTTGACAATAAATTGGTTTATTTTTTTAGAATTATAATAGTATTAATATTATAACCAGTTTTGGAATATGCATGCTACTGGCACGAGGACTGGAGGAGCTGCAGAGTGCTGGGGGCACAGCCCTCCCCGGTCTGGGACTTAACTGGGACCTTTTGGGTGGGGCTCTGCTCTAGCTTCTGACTGCTGCTTGTATTACAGGGATGGTGTCAGAAAGGGCTGAAACAAGGAAAGAAGCAACTGGCACAGACGTGTTGAAACCAGTGAGTAAAGTCAGTACCCTGGAGGAAACCTCAATAGCTATTACTCCCCCAGCATCCCCAGCTTCTGGGACTGCCTGGGGTGGTCGGTCTGCACCTACCGTAGTCAAGGACGTGAACCCAGAAGTGCTCAGGAGCGGAGTTGCCTGCCTGCCTGGTGAGTAGCTGAGCTAGAATGTGTCTGGGAAGTGCAGTTTGTAGGAGGGCAAGGGAAATGAGGCTCTGTTTGCAGCACTGCAGACTGGTACCAATTCCATTTCTTTCACCCCAAACCTCTACAGCAGTAACACTTCTTGAATCCTCTAAAGTTTCTGGATGGTAAGGACAGGAAGTAGAATTTCCCTCTCATGAAAGTAATGTTAACTTGCTCCCAGGAGTCTCAAAATATTAACCAAGCATGTATGAATCAGAAATGCTAAATCTGTGGGCTCATACCAGTAGTTAAAAAAGAGAAGAGTAAGGGTGCAGCTAATGATGGGCTGGTGGGCCTGACATCAGACCTGGTCAAAACAATAGGAACTTGATGCACTTGGTAGATAATTAGAGGATAGGAGTGTAGAAGATGCTATTTGGCAGTGCTCTTGTAAAACCAGTTTTATTCTTGGTAATTAGAAGTTTGGTTGATTAAATGTAGCTGCCTAGATATAATAGATTTTTAAAAAACATTTGATTTCATGACACATACTGTTGAAAGGAATATTCCAATGAAGTGTGGATGAGCAACATGTAGGACGAATGATAGCATAGCTAAATAGCAGGTGACAAAACTGTCAAGGGAGGACTTCCCAGAATTGTTCTGCCAAGATCAGTTGTAGGTCAAATGTTATTCAGTGTTTGCATCTAATATGGTGGCAGGTATCAAATTACTGCAGATAAAACTTCTGCATGGGACAAATATTGGCAGAGTGGTAAACAAAGATGAGGCTGTTGGACAGAGCAGGCAGAATTGCTTGGTGTGCAGGGCCCACACAAGAGGTCTTTGTGTGTAACCAAATATGAAGTAAAGCAGAGGAAGCGAGATCTACCTCTCCAGTGCGAAACAGCCATTTGGCAGTCTCTGTGTAAGCAGCCCCTGTGGGTTTGCTTCCTTCCGCAGCCAGTGAGAGGGGTTGTCCAGTGCGGGGCAGAAAGATTGCTGTGTTTGATCAACTCAGGAGCCATGTATGAGTTGAAAATTGGCCAGAGAGCAGAGAAGAGGTCAGGCAGACCTGTGCAGCATGGAGAAATTGGGAGGGAGAGCAGAAAGGCAGTACGGTGATTTCCCACTCATTGCTGGGGCTGCAAGACCAATTTTGACCTCAGATGTGTAAAGGAGAGGGCATGACTAGCCACGTTAAGAAAGTGATTTTTACCTCTGTACTTGTTGGTGATGCCTCTCAAATAGTTTGGGTTGTTCTGATGCCTTTGTTCTAAAAGGAAGTGGTGAATATTGGAGGTCGTATAGAAAAGGGTGACAGCCCTTTCTTGTAACTGAATTGGGTGTCACCTGGCAAGAGACTGGAAGGTTGTTTATCTCATAAGATGATTGAGAATGAGGTGAAAACACCTTTGTGCAGGGAAGGAAGAAAGGGCAATAAGACTTCCAGTCTTCTGGAAAAAGGTGAAATGAGAAACCAAGTGCAGGGCAGAGTTATGGTACATTCAAACACACTTTGCATTGGTAGATAAAGCCGTTAAGAATGAATTCCAAAGGATTTCTAATCTTCTGATTTGCTGATCAGGTTGGATGTTTTAGGGTGTCTACAACAGCCAAAAAATTACAGGGTTTCAGAGGGGGTTTTAAAGAGAAGCTCATAGTCCATGCTATTGTATAAGCCTGACTATGTGATCTAATGCTCTAGTTGTTTCCTCTGTCGCAGGTTCCTATGATAATGTGCAACTGTTAAACGAGGCAAATGTATTTGAATATGAGATGAAGGGATGTGCCCTTGAAATGCACAGAAGAAGCAAGGTTTGGGTTTGATACCAGTTCCCAGGGAGTTTTCATCTAAGGGAGGAATTGCTTTTTCTGTAGAAGTGGTATCGAATT
The DNA here is from genome assembly GCA_013400535.1 of Scopus umbretta. NCBI lineage: Eukaryota > Metazoa > Chordata > Aves > Pelecaniformes > Scopidae > Scopus > Scopus umbretta. Next base: position 15,608 of record VZTL01061890.1, on the reverse strand, counting down.
TGACTGACATCTCTTCTCTCACATGTCTCCTTTTGGATTTCGGTGGGCAATCCTCACACCTGAGGGAATGCACCCACCACTCAGTTAAATGCTTTATGTTAGATGTTAGTAATGATATAATAATTACATTAGAAAGGATAACTTTATAATGAGTAAGAGCTAATTAATAAAATAATAGCTGATGGAGTTAGGAAGGAATATTCCTTTCAGGAGAGTTTCAATTCTGCATTCTGCTCTTGAATCATCTGGTTATGCCACTGTTGGAGACCTAGCCCTGGTGGCTGTGGTTGCTTTTTTGACCTGGTCAGGCAATTGCCAGGCTCCTATATGGAATTTCAAGGTTTAATCAAGTTCTGGTGATGCCCAGCCTCCCTGTTGGACAAAAGATGCTGCTTCAGAGTAAGACAGTTTTTACTGAGCCTGGTTATCAAGCCATTTTTCCAGTAATTGAGTGCTTCGCTGCTTTTTTTTTTTTTTTTTCCTGATGATCCTCTTAGCTTATGAAACAAGGTATTTTAATAAGCTTTTTCTAATTTCTCTCCAGCTCTTTGATTTTACAGTGTCCAGAATACAGTATTTCAGGAGTAATAAAACTCATCCTGAATCACACAGATGATGAAAGATTTTGTCCCTGTTGTTAGCAGGAGAAAGCCCGTGTCACAGTTCTGGTCCCTGGGAGGGAGAAAGCCCTGCTTCTAAATGATGCCCATCTGTGTCTGTGGCCCTCACTCAAGTCACGTCCTAGTGACAGATTGAGATAATACCAGAGCAGTTTTCTGTGCTTGGGGCTGTCCATCTGTATCTGTTTTACCTGTCAACTTACATGCTTGTCCCTGGGATGAGGAGAGGTGGTCCAGGACAGTGTCTCCTGTGGTAGCAATAAAGTTCAGAAGAGACAGACATAGCTTTCTCTAAGCCTCTGTTTTTTTGTCTTGTACTTGGGATTTCCTCCCCCCACCTCTCCGTGCAGTCTGTATGACAGGAAATGGCTCCTGTTCTTGTGAATTACTTTTCACATAATAGAGGTGTAGTCCCTACTGTTCTCCAAATCACTTACCTTTCTGATTATGTTCCCGAGTGCAGGTTCTGGTTGCTTGGACAGGCTCTCACTCCACAGATACTGCCTACTTTTGAATGGCAGACCTACTGGGTCTCCAAAGCAGTGTGTCCACCTGTTCTTTATCTCTCCTTTGTCTCTGGAGAAGAGTCTGGACATCATTCCAGAAACGGCAAATGGCACTGTTAGGTTCTTGTCTTCATGGTTCTTGGTGTGCACTGTGGCTAAAGCCCAAAGCCAGACTACCATTTAGTTTTGGGAGCTCATAGAGCAGGCTTGGTTTCTGTGATAAGCTGTGTCTTTATGTTTTTGGAAAGCGTGGGGCAGAGAACTGTTGTCACGGCTAACTGAAGCAGAGGGGTTTCTCCTTCCTCAACATACCGCAACTCAGCTGTGTTGCTCACACTGTGCCTTATCTATTCCCTAGGCACTGAGCCAACCCTGAAACTAATGAAAGCCTGGCACTGGTTCTGCCCTTGTCAGAGCTGCAGGCAGGTGAGAGTGTGCTCCTGGGCTGTCTGTTCCTGGGCTGTCAGGTCTGCAGCCTCTGAGGAAGAGCTCCAGGGCTTTGCTCCCAGGAGGAGATGTCTGGTTAAGCACCAGGCTTGGCCTGCAGTGTGTGTGCCCAGTCTCGTTAGGTAGTGCATTTTGTTCTGCAAACCTGTCTGCATTAACTTGTCTGACAGCAATGTGAATATTGTAATGTAGGTGGAGGTGAGATTATTTATCTTGAATTTATGAGATTCTTGCTTTTCTCACAGGTTGGGTTGTCATTAGCCAACTTCAGCCATATTTTATGAAAAAATGCATTTGGGTAAAAGAGAGCAGTCCAAATTTAACACTACCATGAACATAAGACAGGCAGAGCTCAGCTACTTCACTCTGGGGCAGCATTTGGGTACTTTGGAATTATGTTTATAGCCTACTGCAATCTGCAACATACACTATATTGAGTTCTGTGGAGCATTTCTAGGAAAGTGATGGGGTGGTAGTAGGGGAATATGAGGCATACACACCTGGAACCAGGCTCTGACTTTCTTGTGTGACCTTTTTTCCCCTCCTCTTTTTACAGGTACCAGAGATAAATCGGGACGTGCAGTGGCCATAATAACAACAAGGAACACAGCCTGGTTAAACCCCCACTGCAATACCACTGAGCTTGTACGCCTTCTTCTGTACTTGCATAGCATCCCAAGGTTTGTGACACTCTTGGGCTGACAGTGTGGACAGCTGCTGTCGTGTCTGCTTTGCCTTTCGGGGAAGGGGATGGAAGCTGAGGCAGTGAGTGGAATGAGTTGACTTTATTGGCCTAGGGAACCTGGTCCAGGCAGTCCCAAAACTGTACAGATGCTAGGGTGAACTGACTGGTGCAGTAAGCACTTTGGCTATTCTGTATGTGCCATGTGCAAATGGTGTGATAGAATTAGGTATGTACTGAATGTTTTCATACATTGCCATGAATCCAAGCCATTCTTGTTATCCTTCGTTAGTTCAGAAAATGGGATTTGGGAGCTATGATGGGGCAGTCATGCAGCAGCTCCATGACACAGTGTTGTGACACGACATTTTTAGGGCCAGGCCTCCAAGCTAAGAGGGAGGGAGGATCTGCAAGGGTTGAGAAAATCTGCCTTGATGTCTGGCTGACAATTGTTTTTGGAGTCTGCAGTTTGGAGTTTGCTGCAGCTACTCTTATTTCACTGTGACAGACTCTCCCCCCAGCTCATCTCAGGCTCTGCTGAGACTTTGTTTCACTTTTAGATGATTGAAGTAATAAGAGGTAAAGCTAACTCTGTTACTGATTTTTTTGTGTGTGTGTGATTTTTTTTTTTTTTTTAAAGCCTTTAAATCGTTGAAAAAGGGAGCAGGCTTAACCCATGAGAAAGCTTCTGCTACTCATGCTTTGTTTTTTATGCTTTTCCCTTCAGATCTGATTCTGGGCAAGATAGGCTTTGTGTCGGATCCAGAATGGCTGTTCTTGTGAAGCAGTGTGGCTAAGGCCAAGCTTATCCCTAAATACAGTTAGAAAGGACTGGTTTTCCTGTGTGGGTTACCCAGAGTGGGTATCAGCACTTTTGCCATCAGTGAGATATATCCTAGGAATTGGAGAAATGGGAAGTTCAGGTGGAAATATCAAAGGTAAAAACTAAGCAATCCAGGTGGTGGTTTCCATGTATATATTTTGGTTAGGAGAAAGCGGCTAGTTAGTTCCCTGTCCTTACAGAGCCTTATGGTTGTTTTCAGCCTATCGTGACTACGGGTTCTGTTTCCATAGTCTTGTTGATTTTCAGTGGTGACAGATGTGACCTCTCTTTCTCTGTCCTTGCAGACCAGAATGTCAGGCTTTGGGTCTAACTGTTCTTGTGGATGCTCGTCGCTGTTCACCGGTTCCTGCTCTCTTCAAGGCATTCAGCATATTGCAGGTGAGCCTTGAGCTTGGGCAAAGGAACACCAGTTGGCTTGCCATCTTGGTTGGATGTTACATCTCCATCTGCTGCTTGTGTCTCCATCTGCCACCTGGTTTTCAGTTTGCTTTGGGAGGTGGAGTTATGCACCCAGCCCTGTTTTAGGAGGATGACCTGAACTTGCCAGACTGCAGACAAAGCAAAAAACCTAAGCAAGTCTCAGTTAGGGGAGAATACCCCTCCAAATTTGCTTCTATCTCTGTGCTGAGAACAGCCTGTACCCAAGTCTAAACAGTCATGAATTATTGTGCTTGAAGATGTCTCCTGCATGGAGGGGCTGTGTGAAATATGCAGGGATTTTTGCCCACCACGGAGAAGGGAGGAAGAGAGGCCGCTGCCTGCTGTAGAGGGAAGGGAAGGAAACTGCTTGTTGTACTAGGTGGAAGAGCATATGCAGCTGTTGATGTGGCTGTCAGTGAATGATTGGAATCGGACATGCTTTAACTCTGTATTGCTTCAGGTCAAAGGCTTTCATATCAGTCACTTGGAAAGCCAGTGGGTTGTGTTGCCCACTCACAGATGGAAGCTATCTGGTGCTGTTAGGAAGCCAAGGAGGTGCTGGGTTGTAGATATGACTAATCTTGTTTAAGCAGGTGTTCCTTTTAAATCAGAGCTTAGGTCTCTTAGGACTCAAACTCTGCAAACTGGAACAGGGCAATGTTTTAATGAGGCTGGTGTCTCTGTGGTTTATGTGCTTCAGTGCCACGTCTGAGGGTTGGGGCGGAGTCAGAGGTCTGTCCTCCTGCTTCCTGGGCTGGGTGGAGCTGTGAGCTCTATCAGTGTGCTCATTCTCTGTGATGAAGGAGTAATCTGGTACCCTGCTCAGTTCTGCAGAGGTAACAAGCAAGTTATCTTCTCTTTTATGCTGTGCCCACATAGCAGTAGGCTTTCTAAAGCTTTTAAGGATTTTGTTGCCCATGGTTGCGTCTTAGTGGGGTGATTTGGAAATGAGCAACACATTGAGACACAACGTGCTTTTTGGGTCCCCAGTCTCAAACAAGCATGGCAGGAATAAAGCCATTCTAACCTTAAGTTTCCTACCCTCTGGAAAAGGGCAGGGGTAAGCTTTTCAGAGCCTCTGTAATATCCTACTGTGATGGCTGTTTGGCTCCAAGCACCTCGTTATCAGGGTGATGCAACAGTTAGTTAACAGGGATTAATGTACTGCAGGAGACATTGCTGGAGCTGAATGTGTGCTCCAGTTAACAGTGACCGACAGAGGCTGATTACTCTGCTTGTGGTTTTTTGGTCCTTACTCTGACTGTTCTGCAGACTCTGTAAAGAAGACCTGTTCAGCTAGCTCATCATCTGGTTATTGCACAGGAATAATCCCCTGGCTCCTGTGAGCCTTTTGGAGATGCTTAGTGTTTACCTTTGTGATCCCATGGCAGTACTCTCATCTGCTCTGAAACAAGGATTGAGAAATACAGAAAACTGACTATAACTACAGTGAGGCAAGTTGCGCTTCCTAGAGCACAGCAAGGTTTGCTGCTCAGTGGATAGAGAAGCACAGACTGTACGTTGTGCCTGGAAAGTCACAAAACAGGTCATCTCCTTGGTCCTTTCTGAAATCCCTGACCTATCTCCCTGTGTCTCTTACCTCTGGCAGACTGTCAGGAGCTCATTGCTTTGCTGTTCTGCTCTCCACTTCAAGAGGATTTTATTTACATGGCTTTTGTGAAGACTACTACAATAGCATGGGTAGAATCTGTTAAATGTTGAGATCCAGTGTTGCTTGTTCAATTTTGAAGGGATGTTTTCCTTTTCAGCAGTGAGGAGCACTGCTTCACAGTGGGTAAGCACAGGTTGGATGACCTAATGCAGAGTCCCTTCCTGCTGCAGTGCTCAGATCTGTTAATCCTAGAGAACCTCCCTGGGGAAGGAAGACACTAATCCCACAGGTTTCTAGGTCAAGATCTGTCAGTCTGAGGAAGTACTTACTCCACTTTTCCATCTTTCTGGAATAAATACGTGAATGGACTTTTTAAGTGCTAATAGACAACTTTTGGTGTTTTGCAGGTAGCTTTCCCTACAGCACTGGGAGACTATCAGTTGCTCTGTCTAGTCTCACCTAGTAAACTGGTGAAAGCTTCTCATCCTCTCTGCCTTCAGGTGGGGGGAGTTGTGTTCTGCAAGACTTTCTTTCTCCTTTTTCAGAATATGGGTGGTTGGGAAATCCTTCTGTCCCAGCAGACAGCACTGGGAGCAGAGGGAGCAGGGGCAGAGTGAAGCACTGCAGCAGAGCTAACTCAGGAAGGAGCAAGGAGGAACTCTGGCAGTTCTGTATGAGGTGAAGGAAAATGTGCAGTGCGTACATGCTGCAAAGAGCAGATCATGCTTGTTCCTGTGGGAAGCTGCATAATGATGCTTTGGAGCCAGTATTTTAGCAGAAGTAACTGCTGCTGTGGTGTTTGGTCACAGGTTGTCACCAGTAAGCTGGGAGGCTTGTTCAGAGGAACTTTGCTGCTGAGTAGTGTTGGGCCAATCCCTTGGTCAGTGAGCATGGGCATAGACAGTGGAATGTGTGCACTGGCCTTCAGTGAACAGATATCTGTGGGATTTCCCTCTGCCTGAGTCTTTATATAGTGTGAGACTTTTTGAATTTTGCATATTGGTGTGAATGCTTAATCCTGTAATCTGCTGCATCTGTGTGTTGGACTGGGAAGGGAAGAGTCTGTTCACGAAGACAGAGATACAGTAGTAGTTCAAAGCAGAAAACTTCTGTGCAAACCTTTCTGTTCAAGGGGTATATTTACATGCCCTGTTACTGCAGAAGTACAGAGGACTGTGGTCTGATGTTGAAAACCAGGGACCTGCTACTACTCCATTAGAAGTGGTCACTTTGAGATTGAACATGGTATTTAGGAACTGTCCAATCTGCACAGGTATTCTGGCAGCCTGTCCTTCAAACTGTGCCAGTGATGTTAAGTGTGGCCATGGGCTTCCCTTTGGGTCAGGAAACTAGAAGACTGAAACTTCAGTTTGAGAAAGATGGAAGAAAGTACCTAATTCTCTTCTTAAAGAATAATAATGAAGGGATGGGTGTTTATCTTGGTGCTTTCTGAGCTTCTGTTGATACCTCTTCATTCGACACTGTCCACACTGTGCCTGTTTCGGGAGGTGAGTTCACTTACATGTGTGGGACTCTGTTTCTTTGCTTCCAGATAGCTGGTTTTGTTAGTAAAGGTGTAAGAGTTATTATGAGGAATGCTGCAGGAAAGCTTCCTCAGGTAGCATCCTGCTGCTTCCAGCTCTGCCTGTCTCCTGAGGTGCTCCTGTAACCTGTTGTAGTCCACTTGAATTGCTCCATCACTGCTGGATGAGAGTGACTTATCTTCAGCTGTTTAAAGAAAAAAAATATGGTGAAAAATACTTGATTTCTTTGGAAATATGGCTAATTCTTGGATTGGAAAACCCTGAACTTCTCTCCTGACAGCTTGATGTGTGAATGGTTTTTCAGTCTCTATTTTCAGCAGTAACAAACAAGGGAGTGTTTTGGCTGTTGTAACCTTGTGTTACACCATCACTACCTTTATTCCTCACTCAGATTGCACATCTCATGACTGTTGGAGTAGAAGAGGGGTTGTGAAAGAATTTTAGTGTCATGAACTGTCTTGAAACTGTGGCTAGTCTTCATCCTTCAGTACTTTCTGGCAGACAAATTCAGAGCTGCTGATACAGCTGTAATATCTCCCCATCCTCTCTTCAAATGAGCTTTAGTATTTACCTGGTACAGCCTAATTATGCAATAAATTTTTTTTGGCCTTTTGATCAGTGCTCGAATAATGGTGAAAGTGTGAATAATCTGCTTTGGAGAAAGGGACTTAAGAAGACTGAGAAACCTCTTATTGTTTTGGGAGGTGTTTTGTTGTTGTGTTTTTTTTCCCTGCCAGTTCAAAAGGATGCTGGTTTAGGACTTGATGAGAGAAAGGTCTTTTCCTCTGCTCTGGAATCTCTGCTGCTGCTTTCACTTGCAGACTTGGGTTTCCTTGTGTTGGCATTGTTTCTTAATTGCTGTAGTGGGCCCAGTGTCGAGTTAGGTGGCTCAGCGTCTGCTGGTTCACTTGCCTCTCTACTCTGGCTCTGCCGTTCATGTTAGATATTTAATCTCAATCACTGCTGGAGCCATTTATTTAAACAGGGTTCCCTTACTGTCATGGCCTGCTGTGTGGCAGGTTCCTTGCAGCTCAAGCAATACGGGAAAGGATTTGTTGCTTCAAAGTTCCCAGGATATTTGCAGAGCCAAAGACCATCTATGAGACATCTAGATGGGATGACTCTTATTTAACATGTGGAACGACAGCTCAAATGACTGTTCACCTTGCTATCCAGATCCAGGCATCATGTATTTAGTGGGCCCTGTCTCTGTGATCTGGATTTTTCTACTATGTTTCCCTCTTCCTGCTGTCGCACTCTGTGCCTTTTTCTCACTTCCCTGCAGAGTGCTTCTATAATTGGAGATCTGCTCATAGATCACAGAGTTTGAACTACAGCTGCCAAATGTCCCTTGTATTTGGAATTTCTGTCAGTTTAACAGGGCACAAGTCCTTGATCGTGNTGTTTTGTTTTGTTTTTCTCCTCCCCTGACACATTGCCCTGTGTAGAAAGCAGAGATTTTTTTAGTACAGCCAAGACCTGACCTCTTTCATTGCTTCCTGAAATACTGCAGGATTAGTTGATCTGAAGCAAACTACCTTAAGGATGTAGCCTTGGTGCTCTGTAGAGTGGCCTTCCCTATACCTGGTGACTGCCTTCCTTTGAAGGATAAGTTGCAATCTCGTGTGGAAACCTTCTGTGGTATGTTCTCCTTAGCATTCCAGGCAGATAGATAATGGATTTGCACTCTGTTCTGTTGTAGGACATGGATCCTCATTGTATTCATGGAGTACTGCTTCTGGTTGAAAGAGATGTGACTTTTCGGATGGAGAAGCCACCAGCAGGACAGGTAATGGAACTATTCATCTAGGGGTTGCTGGGGAGCTCTTTATGTCCTACTTAACTCTCTGAACAGCGAGTTCTCTGTCCGCTGATGTACGTTTATTCTCACATGAAATTTTTGTAGTTGTTCTCTGTATTTTATGGTTGTGGTCTCTTATGGGTGTGGTATTTATAGGGTTGTAAAGTTTGTGCAAGCTGAACATATCTCTGTTGTGCTGTGTTTATTGCCAAATCCATTGGTGACATTTGCGCCCTAATTATGTCAGTCTGCTGGGGCCCTCAAAACACATGTGGTTTGCTGGGAACATGGATAACACTATGGAGGAGCTCTGCCCAATTAACAGTAATAGAGATGCTTTTCACGTTCTTCTGTTAACAAGGGGTGGGAAGTCCTTGGTCAGGAAGAGATCACATTAGGCTAAATCCCAGACTCCATCCTTTGAAGGTACTTGTTGCCTTCTTGGATTTTGCATATCTTATATTTCCTCTCCTCATAGCCGCTGCTGCCAGTGGCTAAGACTTCTGCAAGAGGGGGAAGAGGAGATGTGCATGTATGTGAGGTTCCCTTTGCAGCTGAAATGTCTGGGAAGACTAACAGGAGGTGCTAATGGAGGAGGGAAAATCATCACAACATCACTGAACACCCCCACTAGAAGTAAATCTGCCTTGGTATTCCATACCTGTATAAGAAATGTAGGCTCTTAGCACTCTTTGTGGTGAGTGAATAGAGCATCAGGCTGCATCTTAGTCATCTCTCTCTGCTCTAAGATTGTTACAAGAGTGGACTGAAATTCTGTGCCTGTTGAAACCCTGTAGACTTTGGAGTATGCCAGGACCTTCCTTTTGGGCTCCTATGGATGAAGATACTGTGAATAGCATCAGTTTTGCTCTGTGTGTGGTGTGCTACCCTGAAAGGCTAAAGAATAACAAATGCTATTAGTCCATTTCCTCATTTCCCCCATGTGGAAGAATTTGAAGTGAGAAAGGGGGCTGCAGGTGTGTGCATGCAAGGAGAGCTACAGAAGACATTAAATGCATTGAACAAATCCAAAGTGTGTAGGAGGGAACAGGGCAAAGGCTAGTAAAGACATGGGTATGCAGGAGGAGTTGGAAGCATCATTGCTATTTTGTAAGGAGGTGGAAACTTCACAGTGTGTGTGAGGGGTTAAATGTCTGCACCTGAGTTCTGGTGTCTGTGTTGGCTTCCATGTACCTGCACGAACAATTGTCTGTTTCTCTGGTCTGTATAAAAATGCTCTGAGGTCCTACAGACTCACAGAAGGCAAGTTATCTGCATCAAGATCCAGGAAGCACTTGGAGCAAATAGCTTCTGTGGTGAGTGTAGAGTTGAGGGTAGAGCAGAGGCTGCTCTGTTAGACTGTTTTTCCAGGAAATGAGACAGGGAAGCTGGGGGCTGGATTTAACCTCTCAGACTCTCCAAACAAATGCAAATAGCAGCACAACATACATAGCACAACAATATGTGGGAACATATGAGGGAGTTGCTCTGCTTATACTAGGAGGTACTGGCTCTGGAGAAGGCTGGGTGCTGCCAGACTTTCATCACAGATGTTCTGCTTGGTGAAACAGCATGTTGTGGCCTGCATTCCCTCAAGGTTCGCCCACTAAACTGTACAGCAAGCTGCTCTAAGATTGAATTGATTATTTTTTTTTCTTCATACTGTAGTTATATTGCAGATATGTTGTGTGTCTTGTTTCTATTTAAGGTAGATAAAGAAATAAAGATGCTGTCTTATTGTTAACCTTCCCCTTCTCCAATACTCACACCCTACTCTATTCCTGTGCAGTTTGAACTTCTCACCTCCATGAAATCCCTCCATAAGCACATAGACAGCTCGCAGCTGCCTCTAGAACTGGATGGGACCTTCCCTTACTGCCACCGGGACTGGTTAAGCTTCCGCATGGTGAGTAGGATTGTTGTTCTTTGGTATTTGAGAAAAGAAATGGTGTGGTAACAGAGTTGAAGCAAAGGAGCTTGTCAACAGCTGAACCTACAAGTGTTAAAAGACATTGATTCCTGTAATAGCTATGTATGCAAACAAATCTCTGTTACTGAAAGAATACTAATACTGTCTTCATAAAATAGGTCACACTGTGACCTATTGGCCTGACTGCAGGAACTAAAATCTTGGTTTTAACTCATCTGCCTGAACTGCAGTAATTCAGATTTGACCATATTTTGAAGGGAAGGAAGAAAAAGAATCCTGTTTCGTTGGGATAGACAATGGCACATCAGTTATACTCTGAGGCTTAAGGGCAGGCACTTCTTGTGCTAATCTCAGGAGAAGGTGTTAGTATCAAGTTCCCCAAACCAGGCTAAGAGCTTCTTAGTAAAAACTGCAATCCTGGCAGGAGTGAAACTTGGAAGTTCCTGATAATCAGTTCAGATCCCCCTAGGAACATCTTTTTCCTCCTTTAGATATAATTTGTTTACTTACCAAAGTTGTCACCAAATTTGAACTCTTTAGAAAGCATCCAAACTAAAAATACAGTGAAATTTCAGCCCATGGGAGCATTTTATTCCTCTTTGAGAGCTGGCCAATTGAGGCAAGGAAACAGGAGAAACATGCAGGTTCTATTCAGTGAGTCTTAGGACCAAGATATCAGTAGGAGGCAGTACCAGCAATCCATTCCTTCTCTCTATTTTTGAATGCTTTGAGTATGCCTCAGTCCTGTGATCCTTTTTGACCTTTGCACTCTCTAAACTCTGAAGAGTTGTGAATCGAGAGATCTACAGTGAACTGTATCCAGGTGTGGATTTAGAGCTAGCCCAAGATGTAGGAACACTGACCATCCTGTGGAAATGTTTGAACTGAGCCAGGTTAAGCCTCAGAGGTAGAAGGGCTGAAACTGCAGCACCAAGACACAGTTTATAAAGAAAGTGGCCCTGGCAAAAGGTGCTGCAGGCACCAATAAGGAGTGCTGCAGCCACCAATGCAGTACACAGTGATCTGTGGCAGGACTGCAGGTGTTGCTGGCCATGCAGCAGGGTACGTGCAGACTGCCAGAGGTCTGCAAAAGTAGCATCTGTGGCACCAATACCCAGCTCTGTGTACACTCATGCTGTGGAGGGAGCATAAGTCCTGTGGATCATGTACTTGTTGAATTTTTAAAAGCTGTACTGAGAGATACTTGGCACACTGAGACTAGACAGGATTAAACCTCTGTAAATCTGCACAGAAATTGGCTGTCTTCACGTTGAGTGAAAACTTGCTCACCCTGGTGGATGACAGAACCATCACCTCTGTTTCCAAAAGATTCAGTGGTCTCTTGGCTCTGACCTCACTGCCCAGAGCCCTGTGTGGCACACTGCAACATGTGCTGCTGTTTAAGATATCTTTGATAATACTACTGTGTTGATGGTGGCAAGCTTCAGCAGTTAGGCTTAGCACGTGCCAAATGTTAACTTATCTTTTCCAACTATTTTAGAACCCATTTTTTAAACTTGCATCTGAAAGTATTAGTACGAACACATGCTGTTGCAGTAGAGGTACAGAAACCTAATCTTGGCGTGTCAGATTCAATTTGAGAATCTGATGTTTATTTGGCAGTGAGGAAGCAGAGAAGCTTTGCAAGAGGTTATTTTCTGGACAAAGTTGAGAAAAGCTTGAGAGCTGAGGTGCAATGTCTGTGCAGAAGGATAATTCCTGAATGAAGGAGCATGATATCAGACTACTTCTTGCTTGTCTTGCATCTTAACATGCAAAATGTTACCAAAGGGAGTTAGCATAGAAATCACTCTGTATGGGTTGCCTATTTATACGATGTACTGTGTGTAAGAATGACCCATATGCTTAATTCCATTAGATCTGCAGCTATGTGGCAAACAGCGGTTATTTCCTGTCTCAGTGATCTCACCTGCATCCTGCCTGCTAATCTGTCACTGCTGGGCCTGTTCCAGCACTCCAGGGAGGAGGGAGTTCAGTAAAGATTCAAACAGCTGCTTTATTTTGTTTTGTTTTGAGCATGGTTGTTTTGTAATAGCTGTTTCTCCCTTCTCTGATTTCAGTGGCTAGAGGGTGGCATCTGACAGTATTTAGGCTTTACATCATTGACCTTTCTAAAGTACTGTCTCATGAACTCCTGTGAAATGTTTGGGGTTTGGGTTTTTTTCTTTTCCTCCCACTGCCCCCTGCCCCCACCAAGGGAGGAGGGATTTCAGATTTGTCAGGTGTTTAAGGTGCTTAATTATGGAAGCTTTCCAGTTTCCTAATCTTTAATTTACACTACTTTTAATATGAAGAGAAATTATTTAAAGTAGAGAAATTCCAAGTACTCGTTCTATGTTTTGTTCCTCCAAAATTCATACATAGTGATTCATCTCATTGGGAAGTTACAATAAATGCTAATAGTAGAAGAATGTGGAACCTAAGTAGACTGATTTTTCTTTTCTGTAAAGCCATACAAGCCATGAGTATGCAAGTTTATAAGGTCGGCATAGAGGCCTTGGTGTAGCGTCATGCATCTGAGGCCTCTGATGGGCCTCTCTTTGCTGAAACAGCCACACTGAATGGTGTAATTGAACCCTTGGGCTAATGTGTTTGATCCTCCCTTGATTTCTGTACTTTTAACCTTCTGCAAGATGAAAAGACAGCTTTCCTGTCAGCTGTGAGACAATAATCTCTGCCTTCATCCTTTCTTCTTGTAGAAGCTGGAACACTTGCTACAAGGATGCCAGGGTGCTTGTGCCTTCCTCCAGGGAGCTATTCATAAAGTGGAACCTGGAAAATTACCAGGAAGAGCTGAGGTAAGTATGTCCCTCACTTCATATCAGAGGTGGGCCTGAGACAGAAGAGAACAGGAGGCTAGGCAGCTGCGGAAGAGCTGTAGCTTTGAATTTGAAAGCTGTAGTAGCAGGGTATTCTGAGTACTGCGTGTCACTGTGGAGCTATCAGGACAGAGGGACTAGTAGAAGCTAATCCAAATGAAGTGATGGAGGCTCCACTGGGTGTAGAAGCTGGTTCTCTGGTCCCTCAGTGTCACCCAGGAGATCTCCTCTTCAGCTGTACTTGTTGCTTGCTGATGGGTGGGTGCTTGCTCCAGCATTGGAGTACATTCTTAGCAGCTCTACAGCTCTGTAGTTGGTACTAGCTTTAGTGTCTCTAGTACTGAGCAGCTGCCTCAAGCTGTGCCACACCAGGTTGGCTCAGATGGCCTGGAATAAAGTTAGGTGACAATATAGGCAGTGTTCACCAGGCGAAGGCTGTGCTGTGGTTCCAGCTTTGCTGCTTCCAGAACAGAAATTTGGAACTGGGCAGGAAGAGGAGCGTACAAAGACTGAGCCTCTGTTGTTTCAAGTGTTATATTCCCCAACTCTTGAGAAGCTGCTGTACCCCTGACACGGTAGGAAATTGCTGCCAGCTCTGAGGTCCTAACAGTAAAGGAATGGAATATATCGTAGTGGCCTCTCTGGACCTTCCTGCATATGTGTGTATATCCACAAACCCTTCATGTGCGTCTTGTCCCACAGCTTGTAGCCGTTGCAAGTCCAGGCTCTAAGTACAGTAGGAGCTAGCTGTGAGTGGAAAATGAGTCTGGAAAGCTTATTCTTTCTATGCCCAGCAAATGGAGTATGGACAATGATAGGAATTGGTTTTCAGTTTTATCCTGGTGGGGAAAGTATTGAGGGCATAAGGAGTGCTATTTATCACATTAGACTTGGCAGGCTTGAGAGAGACAGCTGTGGGAACCAACCTCCCTCTTCCCTAGGGTTGGCCAAGGCTGTGCCTGTTCCATCATTGCCTGTAGGTTGCAGTAACTGCTCATCTCACTCTTGTGATCCCTCCAGGAGGCAGCTGTGCTGCTGAGGAATTACAGGCAGTTGATGAAGAACGTTCTTGAAGATGCACGGCTGGTCAGGCTGCAGCTGGAGGGTGGAGCACTCCTGGCCAGACTGAGGAAGGAGGAGTCTTGTGTCACCCTCACCCACGACTACAGGTGAGCCTCAAGAGCAGAAGAAGAGGAGATGGAGATGAGCAAAAAGCAGGCACTGAGAGTCTCTGTGAGATGACCCATCGTTGGTGCAGGCTAGAGAGCAGCTTTGTGTAGCACGGACCTTTTGCTGAAAACAGCAAAGGTGAAAAGTGTAATGAATTTTACTCTTATCCTGACTACTTCCCTAGTTCAAAAACTTGTCTGGGTGGATACACTTAGATGGTTAAAATTCTTTTTCCAAGCCAAATCAGACTTATCTTCTGTAGTAGAGAGAGGGCTGGATATTTTGCACACCTCTCAAACACAAGTCTTAATTGGTGATGCCAGTGATGAATGTTTAGGTCCAAGACACTATCGCTGTGTGATTTACCAAAGCACTCCTTATGCAGGGGGATTTCCAAGGACCTTAACTGTGAGGAGTGCTTTCTGGGTGAAGCAAGCTCTGATCTCCTCGCACATTGGTACGGTTTGCACAAATATTCACTGCCCATTTGCAGAATTGTTATGAGAAGTGGGGACTGAGAGAGGCCAGCTGTTTGAAATCCCCAGGGCATTGCACAACTCCTGTTTGTACTGTTCAAACACCTGAAGCCTATCAGCGTGTGAAGGCCTCTGTGCTATGTGCTGTGCAAACAGCAAGGTAGAAAGACAGCCCTTGCACCCAGGAGCTTCCAGCCCTAGTGTGAGATAAATGCTGGTGTGTGAGTACAGAGGGGGCGTAGAGGATGGCAGGGCGGTGTGGAATGGCTCCATGCATCTGCAGCCTGGGTCTGGTTAAACTCTCTGTTGCCATTGCAAGCTGGGAGGTTTTAAGGAAGGGAATGGAGAGAAGATAACAAAATAGCTTGCAGGGTATCTTACCCAAACACAAAAAGAACAACATTTCTCTTTGAAAATTCAGCAAGTGGATGATAGTGCAAGTTGCTACCTGTCACTGGGAGATGGGGGTTAGCATTTTGGTGCTGAGTCTAGGGGGAGCGTGGGGAGAGGTGTAACTTTCTTTTTCCTGCTTGCTGTGACTCCTGCCAGCAGCTCTGGCAGGCCATGCAGACAGGATTTTCATGCTGAACTGGTGAAATACTCTTGATGCAATTTTGAATTAGTAGAATTAGTACAGTATAGCCTTTTCATTCTGACATGATGTGAGAAGCACAGATAATGTGGGTTGTTGTATTTTGGTTTTGTTGTGTTTTTTT
>VZTL01061888.1:38930-55973 GCA_013400535.1 Scopus umbretta | reverse complement strand
TGTTCCTTTCTGTTGACTACAGAGGGAGGCTAGACTAGCTCAAAGTTAGACTTCTAACCTACACACCTAGCTTAGGCGCATCTCACCCGCTGTGTCTGTCCACAGGCTGGTGTTACTAATGTTGGGTAATACTCTGCCTCATCTTTAAAGGTCTGTAGACACTTAATAGATTCTATGGATCTGATTTCCCATCCAGTGGCATAAAGTGTGACAGTGACTTACGTAATTAGTAGATAGTCATTAACTTTTCTGAAAGGAGTAGAATTCCACATGGGAGCAATTGCACAAGTGTAAGTAGTTCAGGCTGTTGTTGACTGGAGATCTGTTAGGAAGCTGTACATAATAAAAGGTAGTAGTAAGTGCTGATGGAAAATGTATCATGTTCTAATATATAGTGATTTATATTCTGTACTAGATGTTCCGTTGGGAATTCTCCTACACATATTTAAGAGGTTTTGAAAGGTTTGAACAAAAATTCAAAAATTCCTGTCCTTGATTTCAGTTATTTTACCACTCAGAACCTATGTTTGCAAAATGGAATTCCTATCTGAAGTTCTCTACTTTTCAAAAAAAACTGAGTACCAGCAGTCTTCATTTTGCACTATTTCAGAAGTATAGCACAGATGAGACCTTGGTATCTACTAGAGCAGATAAAATTCCTCTCCATTTGCAGAAATAGAGCCAACTAGTGACCAACTCAAGGAAAAGATTAGAGAGGCATCTTCCGTAATGGCTACAAACAGCAGGTAACCTGGACCTCCCTTCCACAAAACACAGGCAATACCAAATACATGAGTGGGATTTGCATCCTCCTGCAGGGATCAAGCCTCTTGAACCAGTTTCCAAAACTGTCCACGGTGCAAGAAGGGTGTTTGATGTATTTGAACGCAGAGAAATGCCACAAGAATGATTAAAGGAACGGGGTCAGGAGGATAAGACAAAGTTATTGCAGGCATGGGGGTGTATTTGTGACACCAGCATATGTTGCAGCTCTTCAGGAACAGTTTCCAGTCCACACTAGACTGTACAGAGCTTTCTGCAGACTGTCAGCCTGCTCAGCGCTTGAGCTCCACTTGAGGTTAATAATACGGAAAATCCTTGCATGTGATTCCTTGCTGTAATGACCTGTTAGTATACGTATGGGCTTTCAGGTTATGGAAATGACCCATGATTTATCAAATAGCCTCTTCCTGTTTGCAACCATGCAGTGAAATACTGACTCATCTCCAACCCTTTAGCCTTCCCCGTACAGGCTCCTTCTTCGCTATCTGTCCCCTGGGATTTGGTTTGATGATCTCAGACAACACTTTTTACTTGAACTAGTCTCAGTTTTATCAGTTTTGGATGAATTACTTTCCTAGGGCATCATCACTGCTGACTTGCAATAAAATAAATTGCCAAAAAAATGAGCTGTGTGTAGTGTGAGTTAAACTAATTAATTCTTGATTTTGGGGGATTAATTACTTGCATTTACTGCATGCCAAGGCACCTAACTCGCCTCCCATAGTGTAATGAGTCCAGGGGCCCAAGGAGTTCTCGATTCAGCTGGAAAGTAGATACTGCGATGCTCCACCGGATTGTATTTCACTGCCTTTTGGAGCGAGCTCCTAATGCCCCTGAAATCTCAGCAGCATGGTGTCTGACTCTTCAAGGGCTGAAATGGAGTAGGTGTCTGAAAACAGAACATGAATTCCTTCGACAGGTTTGCACAGTGGGTATTTTATCCTTTCTCAACAGAATATAGCAGGGGCTTAGGTAGAGCAGGTTGGATGGTCTTATTCACGGTGGCTTAGTTCAGTTTAACTTTGACTCTGAAAATGTAGTGTCTTGGCTAGAGCTACATTTTCAGTGGCTCTGCAGCCTGATGGATGTGCTGATGAATAGCCGGAGACCACAGAGCGATGTGGTGTTAATTCCTTTCTGCCAGTGAGACATTCCTGTTTGTCTCTTGGGCAGTCTCATAAGTCACTTACTGGTCTTGGCTACCGCTGGTCCCAGCTGATACCATGTGAACTTATGCATAATCTGTATGCCAGTTGTATAGCCATCGTGCCTTCCTAGAACCAAATCTTTTTTAGATATTATCCCACAGAGAAAGAGGAAAGAATATGGAACAAGCCAAACGACATCAGTGGGGTGAAAGAGCCAACAGTTTTCCAGATTTGAAATGCAGTGCCTTTGGATATTGATGATTTACAGTTGCTTTGTCAAGACAGAATTCTGCTAAATCTTTGACAAGGAAAATACAGATGTGACATGATGGTTTTTCTTCTGGAACATTTTAATGGCTATGCTCAGCTTTCCTAGTGGGATCCTACTTTCTTAGAGCAAGAATTTGTCACCACGTACTTGATTTGGATGAACCTTTTGCCAAAATCAACAAGGAATGAATTGACAGGACGGACTTTAGCAATAAGGAAATTGTGACACGTTTGAAGAGATCGCATGCTCAGAGGAGGGGTTACTTCGGTTGCAAAAAGCAGCTTCTTACCAGCAAAACAGGCTCTACTCTTTCTGTCCCTTTCAAGACATCTTGCCTCTGCCTTGCAGCAGTGCTAAGAAGATGTTTCATCTTGTGAGAAGCCAAGGGGAAGAGATTTACCACAGTAAGAACATCTATGCACATGCCCTTTAAGCTCCAGTCATTCTGCTGAGTTGAGCTAAGACAAGCATTAAAACCAGCTAGGACTGTAATGATTAGAAATCTTGGCAGTTATTACAGGGTTTGTTTTTCTACTGGATCAACACATGCTGCAGCTTCTGTGACGAAGGAAGTACATACTGGTACACCAGCACATGGAAATATCATTGCTCTTCTGCTGATCGGTCCTGGGGGGCTCGGGCCAGACACGTCAGTCTTCCAAGACAAATCAACGGTGCAAAACCTGAGTGCATATGAGAAATGCCATTTTTTAAATACACAAAGATCAATCTTAAAGCAGTGGAGATGCCAAGCAGTGCAGAGAGCGACTCTATCTTTCAGACATCTAACTGAACGCAAGTAGCCAGGAGACCAAGAACTGACTTGCAGTGATGATGCCACTTCTCTCCTCCTTCTCCTCTCTCTTCCCTGAAACTCTACAACCAAAATTAATAGTGCACCACGTCTTCCCAAGCCTGAATATTCACTCACACATGAAGAGAAGAACGTGGAAGGCTTTTTAAAAGCCCACTGATAACTGGAACAAGAAAACTTTGTTAGGCTGTGAGTGGAATGTCCCCTTATAAAATGCCAAATAGCCTTGTGTTTTTTAGGTCAAAAGCTAACAAGATGAGCGGTGAGCTCTTACTACTTCTGTTCCTTCACAGTAAAAACCTGGAGTGCTTTTAAAATGCTGAGATCATGACAGTGATTGACAAAAGAAGGGATGTAAGGAGATGCTGTGCTGAAGAAATTTTAATTATTTTTATTAAACAAAATTGATACTGACGTAGGTCTTGCGTTTGCAGTCTCAGCCAGAAGCCAGGGCTAAGTTTTCTCAACCAAGACCCCTTACATACTCTGCCTTTCACCCTTACAGAAGAACACCCAATTTGGTGAAATCCCAGAGTGACTTTAAGGAGACAGATCCAAAGAAATTAAACATCTGCCTGACCTTTTTATTTTAAACTTTTTCTCAGTGAAAGCATGTCTTATTTTTAGTGTGCGTGCAGTGCATGTGCAAGGCTGCTTCCATCATTTTTATTACTGGATCTGTGCACTAGTGGATCCCCAAGCATATGGGTTTGGTTCCCTAGGTTAGGTGTAGGCACGCGACCGTATTTCCATTGAATTATTAAGTATCTATGGTATGGAGTTCACAGGAGTTTTATAACAGCTGGTAGCTGATATCTGATCTGACACAAAGTGACAATGGCACAGAGAGACAGGAGCTCCAATCGCGTCGAGTGTGTCAGTACAAAATTGACAAAACTTTTAAAGAAATTTTAACTGACAGCATGAGTGAAAGCTGGATCTGCACCTCAGTGGTTTAGGGCGTATCTGGTCAGATACTACAGACCCTAATGTTGGATTTATTTTGTCATTAAGCCACAGGTAGAGAGGAGGAGGGTGAACTGTATCTTTATGAGTTGCTAAAAATGGAAAGCACGCTGTCACTGGTATGTTCTTCTCAGTGAGAAAGCCAGTGCTATTTGAAAACTGCTGTCGGAGATGATTCAACCGTCATCTGTCTACATGTTAAATCAAAAAGATTCTGCGTTATTGCATAGTGATCGCAAAGAATAACATAAAAGGCACAGGCATTTGTGTAACTGTACTTTGTTGAGCTCAGCACAGGTACAGTTCTTGTCTGCTTGGATCATTTAGCTGGCCTAAGACCAAAATATACACTTCATATTCAACAGCTTCCTATGGCCAGTAGTGACAGGGTCATAGAATCGTAGAATCATTAAGGTTGGAAAAGACCCCTGAGATCATCTAGTCCAACTGTCAACCCAACAACACCATGCCTACTAAAACCATGTCCTGAAGTGCCACAAGTCTTCCAGTGACATTAACTACATCAAAAAAATATTAGCTAAATAGTAGCTGGGGTTTTCTGGTTAAAAGAAAACAAGGCTTTCGTGTAATTCTAAGGTAAGGTTAAAAACCAGAATTACTTCTCTCATTATGTAATCTGGTTACTTGCCATGTTAACTCCGTGACTGAATAATTTGAATCTGCTAATTTATTAACTGAAATTGGAGCCTAAATCATATATACTACAGAGCATTGCTTTGTTTTTAATCAGATGGGTGAAATTGTAAGTAAATTAGGTAACGTGCTTTGTGAGATCCATGTTTGCGCGCTCATGCCTTTTATGCAACCCCACACGTACACAAGCCGTGCTTACTTCATCAGACCGCAACCCGGGTGACAAACTGAAGGCACACAGAAGCTCTGGTGTGAAATCACCAGCCTCTGGCGTCCGTCCCCACAGCGACTGCCTACACCCCTGACGTTACACAGGCTACAGCCTCCCCGATAACAGACCGTGATAGCTGTCTATCTTGCAATACTGAGAATGCAGCTGCTCACAAATTGTAAATACGCTTATGCTATGGATTCGCTAGCCTGCCTGCCTTCACCTGCGTAAGCCGCCACAAGACACACAATGGCCAAATGTGTTCGCCTGTAATGAACCTGGATAGGCAGCCAGTTTGACGCAGGACAAAGTAGGCAGTTACGCAGAGCACCTAAAGCACCTAACCGACCGCTGCAGGGCAAACCAGCCGCGGCCGCTGGGCCTCCTTTTTCCGCCTGCGGGGGTAGTACCTGTTCTGCTCATTTGGACTACGTATCCTGTTCCCTGGAACCCCATATATAATACAACACACAGGGTGTTGTTTGGCACCAGGGAGGAAGGCTGCCCCGTCTCGTCTTGGATGCTGCAGCCGTGGTTGGACCCGTGGAAAGCGGAGGAGAAGCTTTTCTTTCGTGCTGGTAAGCGCAATGAGTTGGGTGAACCATCTTAAGAGTAGGATGCGACAGAGAGAAGCATTTGAAAGAAAGACCCTGCCCTACAAGGAGTTAATTTAGAAACCACCTGTTTCTGTGCGGCCTCACTTGAAGTGTTCTCTATTTTTTAAAAAAGTATTCCTTTATGTTCTAGCAAAATCTGATTTCTAGAGTGAAGAGCCTTGTGTTTTGGGACATTTGTTTCAAGGGCAAACTGAAGGCAGGCCCACCTCAAAGATCTGATGACTCTACCAGAGTGCTAATATCATTGTGTATATCTATTACCTTTAAAATGAATCTGCCTGCCTTTAGCTGTCTTGCAGGATTGTAATGTGAATTCCTTCGTTAATTGCTAAAAACGGCATTCCGCTGCCCTATGCTTAGTGTATTGATTTGCACGCTAGCCAGGCAAAAGCAAATCGCAAAACGTTGTGATGTGAATTTAAAGCCATTGCTAAACTCTGGCTCGGAAGCATCAAGTTGCTCTCCTGACCACTCGCAGGTACACAAGCCGAGTACAGGGGTAAGAGCAATATACGGGCAAGGCAAAGGAGAAAGGCTCATAAAGCGCCTCGGCAGACCTAACTTCTTGGGCTATGTCAGTCTGATTTTTCCCCTTTTCAATGCTTTCGGGGCCTTTTAAAACAGATGCAGAGCTTGAACAAAGCGTATTTGCTGCCCCGCTACTTATTTATGTGCTAGCGTGTAATTTTTGCAGTGTTTCACATAGGATAAGCAAAACAAATAGGTACTTGTGTACGTCCTTAGTCCTTATTCCAGAGGCAGCGAGGGGGGAAAGGACAAAAGAAGGAAGCAGAATTTCTGCTACCAGGAAGAAAAAGCAGATAGAATCTAAAAAGATTTTATTTAAGCAGCCTACCAATGTGCTGATGTACATATTCTGGTTATCTCCCCTATTAACTTGGTGCCTGGATAACTTGCATCTGCCAATTTATTGCCTTAACTGAAATTGCAGCCTAAATCATATAAAATAGAGAGCATATATATATATATATATATATATGGATGGATTATTGAGGGTCAGTTTTAGTAGGGGGCTAGATTCTGGCTGCTTTCACAGCACTGAAGTGGTTAATTAGACACAGAAATACACGTCTTTCACCCTTTGTCTAAATGTTTTTAAAATGACACCAAGCTACCCAAAGATGGTATTGTCTCATATAAACCCAGCTCAAAGCAAGAACTGATCATGACCAGGCTAGTAACCTGTCCCAGTTCCTACCTCACCTGGCACATCTCCAAGCAGTGATTCTCACAGTACGTCCCAATATACCAGCGGCTCCCCATGTAAAGAGAACAGTTTGGTAATTCATTACGGATTGTTTACGATTGACAATATTTTCTGTAAGTACTTTCTGGACAAACAGAGTGCTGCAAACAGGCAGGGATATTAGGCAGCTGTATGTTCCTACAGAATGCAGATAAACTGTGGCTGGAGTTTTTTCCTTGCTAGCAACTTGGGCAAATGGATTGTAAAAGCACCCGGGAATTAGCCCAGGACTTTTATGATGGCCTTGAAGAACATTGTGAGTACTTTTCAAACATCCCCGCTTCGGTCAGCCAGTGAATGGTTTTACTGTAGTGTCTATGGAGTCCTTAAAAAGATGACATTGCAGTTCGGCATTACTGGGGTTCAGCTGGAAAGGCGAGGGCTTTAGGCACCACCAGTATGTGAAGAAGTCGTCGTACTTTTATCGTTTTGTCTTGCAGCTTTGGAGAGCAGGCTGTCAGGCACAGATCCACTGCAGGACCCCCTCTTTCCAGGCCATATTCCCTGCCCCCTCCATGTCCCCTTTACCAAAGTCCCACCGTTGCACTGATGTGATCAGCGGGATCTACTCAGACTGCTGATGAAGGAAGTGCTGGTTCATCTGGCCCTTGCGCAGGAGCCCTCAGGCAGGGTCTGCAGGGGGCCACGGCTTCACATGTCCCATCCCATGCTGGAGCGTGTCCAGAGAAGGGCAACAAAGCTGGTGAAGGGCCTGGAGAACAAGTCTTGTGAGGAGCAGCTGAGGGAACTGGGGTTGTTTAGTTTGGAGAGAAGGAAGCTGAGGGGAGACCTTATTGCTCTCTACAACTGCCTGAAAGGAGGGTGTAGTGAGGAGGGTGTTGGTCTCTTCTGCTACGTAACTAGTGATAGGACAAGGGGTAATGGCCTCAAGTTTCGCCAAGGGAGGTTTAGATTGGATATGAGGAAAAATTTCTTTCCTGAAAGAGTGGTGAGGCATTGGAACAGGCTGCCCAGGGAGGTGGTGGAGTCCCCATCCCTGGAGGTGTTCAAAAAATGTGTAGATGTGGCACTCCAGGACATGGTTTAGTAGACATGGTGGTGTTGGGTTGAGGGTTGGACTAGATGATCTCAGAGGTCTTTTCCAACCTTAACGATTCTATGATTCTATCCCACCCACCCCCAGGCACTTTCCACCTCCTCAACACCTTTGCAGCACAGCCACGATATCTCTCCTCTTCATATATTGAAATAATGACTCTGCTACAACCCAAATAGGATGGTTTTTCCAAGAACTGTGGATGGTGGCATGTGCATGCAACTACATAGCTTTGGGGATCCTCTGGAGATGGATGCAGGCAGGGCATTCCAGCTTGGAAGGCCTCAAGAGCAGCATAAAAGATGTATAATCATGTCGTCCTGCTTATTCTGGCCCTGTAGAAGATGAAGGTACGTCTCATATGCTTAATATTAAATGGACTAACCAGGTCACTTGGTTTCTTTTTAATTCTTTTAATCTTCTTAGAAGATGCAAAATAGGCTTAAGTCAAAAACTGTTCTTTAATGTAAAGGGTTGAGGGGAGTGGTTGCTTGCTTGGCTGTTTTGTGATGATGACAGCCGTCTCCTAGAAAGATGGGGTTTGCAGAGCATTGATACTACTCTACTGAGCAGGTTTATGCCTCCTTGCTCAATTTCCATAAAGATTCCCAGGAGACAATTACAATCGTAGCAGTAGGAAGAGTCAGACTGTAGTTAAACCTTCCAGCCCACACGCAGTAACAGGAAAATCCTGTTTGAAGAATAAGGGAAGATGCCGGATAAGAAGAGATCATGTGCTGATAACGCTGCAGTCCCCCCACCCTCTATATGGCTACTCCGGTGTAAGTGGCCGCAGAGTCCGGCCCACTATGGGTCTTTGTATTTTTTTATATTCTTTTATACAGGGGGGCTGTCCAGGGTGGGATAAGGAGAGGTGGGTTTCTTGGAAGCGTTTCTGCAGTTGAGCTAGCAACAATTGTACTTAATGACCACAAAAGCTCAGGTCACTGCAAAAATAATTTTTTTTTCTGACCCCTGCATGGGTTTTCTTGTCCGGACTGAAAATTGGAGAGGGAAGAGATGTGTTGGTAGGGAGATGCCTAGCAGTGCAAGCCATCCAGCATGGGAGTGGGAAAGGAGAGGGTGCCTCTTTTGGCCCCCACTCGAGGTTCCGTGAGTGTTAATGTTGCTGGCACAGATGCGTTAAGTAAGTCAGAGTTAAAATGCCATCCTGAGCCTAGATTTGCTCTCCTCAAGAGAAATGCTGGAGACCTTTTGTAATACAGTACACACACAAAGATTTTTCACCACAATAAGAAGCTATCACTGTAAGTTAGCTTACAAGTCTAGCAGTGTAAGCCAAACCCCCAAAATTGACACTTCCAGGCAAGTGAGAAAAGATTTTTAGCCAAGAATCACAACATTTCTTCCCAGAAAAATGCCTGGAGGAGCAGTATCAAATTCAATTCATGGAGCTTCCTTCTAATCTAACCAAAGAGCGAGAAAGAAAGAGCACCACCCATCTTATCTACTGACTTCAGGGAAAACTACTTTGCATCTCACAGTAGTCAAACCATGCATTTTCTGGTGGACAGTCTGCTTTTGTTAAAGAAAATCTGAAGCTTTGCTTTTAATTAAAAAAAAAAAAACCACTACAAATGTATATTTTTAAAAAATGCCTTGCAAATCTTTGCCAATATTTCAAATTTTTTTTCCACATTAGGTAACAGACATAGCAATCAGCAACATAAATTTGTCTGAAAAAAATCTTATCAAACCAACAGAAATCCTTGTATGGGTGAGAAGCCATTTGGAGAGGGAAAAAAAGCACTAAAGATGTCCACTTGAGTAGGGCTTTTGTCTCACGTAACAGTCCCATAAGCAAAGCAGCTGAAACTTCTATAGGGTTGGCGCAAAACCGGTTGTGTAACTGTGCTCTGAAAATATTTATCAGTGATTCACAGGCAGAACAGCCCGATGCCCCGGCAGGGGTCCGTCTCGGGTCTGCTTCCACAAACGCGTTAAGGAACAGCCCTTCCTTTTCAGAGCTTGGTGTTCACGTTGCCTTTTTTCTCCAATCGATTTTTACAGTGTTAGTGCAAAGATCAGGTGCTCCTCTGCTAGTCAGATCCTCTCTCACTGTAAGCATGCAGTTGTGCAGGCTGTAAATTCATCATGTAAATCACTTCCAGCATTTCTAGTGGGCTAATGGAAGGCGTGGGACTTCAATACCATCAATAAGAAGCAGGATCTGATGGGTTTGGTCTTTGGAACTAACAAATTAAAGACCAGCTGTCTTCAGTTCCTTCAATTTGGAGCGGATAAAAAGTTATTTGTAAGCATTTGGAAAATAACAAGGAGAGGAGTAGCAGCTACCATGGATTCATCAGGTAGAAATTACATCAGGTAGAAACTGCAATCGAATTTCTTTCTATGATAAGCTAACAAGACTCCTAAATAAGCAAAAAGCAGTAGATATCGGATATCTGGACTTCAGAGAAATTTTTGGCTTGTGGTGCATTCTCAGAAACAAACTAGCTGAAACTCCTTCAAGGTCAGTAGAAATCAGGTCTAATACCTTGCCAGTGCAAAACGGTGGCTGCTGGGGTCTATCCTAGTTTGTTCAAAGTTTTCAGTAACAATATGAATGATGGAATAGAAAATGCATGTATGAAATTTGCCGATAGCGCAAAACTGTAAAGGCTGCAATATAACAGAGGATGGGATCCAGATTCAAAACAAACTTGGCAACGGGAGTGATGTTTTGAAGACTGGAACTCATTGGGGACCAGCGCAAAGGTGTACACTAAGGCACAACGACCAGGCACACAGAACAGATACAGGATGAGGAGGAGCTGGGGAGCAGCTGGCTTTCCCAAAAGGATCTGGGAAGTAAAATGGATCACAACACACCTTCCATCACCCGTCACGCCCTGCCACTGCTTTCTGTGGGAGAAATGGCAGTTGCATGGATATGGCTGGAACAGGTCTTTACCCTGACGTGGATCCATGTGCCGTTGCTGTTGGGGAGTGCAGACCACAGCTGGAAGTCTAGAGCTTTTCAGTCTCTTTATAGTTTACTCCACAGAGCTGGCAGGCTAAAAACATTTCTAAATAGGGATCTAGGAAAAGCAGATACATTCTCCCACATGAACTTCAAAACATTTGGTAAGCTGGTGCAACGCACAGAAGCATGAAGATACAGAATATCCTGCAGCCAGACACAGCTGTGATGGGACAGGGGAGGCAGGAGGGGCTGTAATTCGGGTGGCAGCTCCCAGCACAATGATCTGGCACCCACAACCTCCAGCAGATGCGGCTGACCACTAAAGAAGACAAATGACATGTAAGGGCTAAAGGATTTCTTTATTTTTACATGGGTTACATACCATACAGTGTGCTTCTTCCCAGACCACGCTGTAACGTAACAAAAAGGTCAGCCCATGACTTGAGCGGAGCCCAGGCTACCTGCAGTCACGCTAAACACAAACAAAACCTAAACCCTATTTCACTGCATGGAATTTACTCGCAAGGTTCTCGGGTGATTGACTTGCTAAAGGTGGATGAGAAATTGGCTCGCCCAAACACTGCTGCAGACTATCCCATCTATCCCATATTTATTTATATTTATCCCATACTCATTGACATCCATCCCATATTCATTGAAAATACTTGTAAAAGTGGGTGGTGGTGTTGTGGAAGGAAGAGTTGAACTCCCAGATCTGAATAGCAGAAGCGTGGTTGAGAGGGGGATGGACTAAATACTGGACTGCGAGTTTGCATAGACGGGAGAAGTCAGAGTGAGAAGGGTTTACAACGCCTACAGAGGGAATCCTCTTGAATTTATATATAGAAGAGGTATTTTAGTAGTTTATACAGCTTAATGTCAAGTTTTAACACACAGTTCCAGCACCATGCATAAACAGAGCCTAAACGCGAGTCCTTCACCTGTAGCTGTAGTTATTCAGTGATATCTGTGCCAGTGGCTACTGCTACCCATGGGTAGTGACGGCCAGGCAAAACTGAAACACCGGGGGATCTTTTCCAGGTTAACTCCATACTGTTGCGTGACTGTGTGCTTTATCAGTCAGAAAAACAGCTGCCTCTGTGGCGGCTGTACTGCAGCAAGGGACAACTGGTGGAGTGTGATGCGATGTGATAGGAGCAGGTTTACTTAAATGAAGAGTCTCTCCTGTTATCTTTCTGAGAAAGGGTTGAGCGAGGCTTGCTGGTGTTGCCTCCCTCCAAAAAAAATCGGGCTCTAAAGCAAACCATTTTGAAAATACAATATACTTTAGTAAACATACCTTTAACTCTCTAGGTATGAGTTCCAGCTAATCACAGCTGCTTTCCTTTAAGCCGCCAGTCTGCTTGTAGGGAAGGCACAGAGAGAAGCCCAGCAAAAACGTGAATTATTTATGTTCCTGCTGAAAGCACAAGTGTTGTCACTAGAGCCTTGCTTGATTGAATGGATCTGCAGAGACAGTCTCTGTGGCAACCCAGAACCTTGCCCAGAAAAACATCGCCCAGTCACAGGTAACACAGAACAGTAATAGATATCTGCCTGGGCAGCTGAAGATGACACAGAAGTGCCAGAGTAGAAATATATCTGGGCTTTGAGTCCTTCAATCTCCCAAGACCCACCAAGATGTTGTTTCAGAAGGTGAGTTGGTGGCATGTCAACTCGGGTACCAGTTAACAGTCTAGCCCTGACAACATGGGATTTCAAAAGGTTACACAAGCCTTTGTGGGAACTTGGCAAGCCTTCAGCACCAGGAACACAAGCTGCTGCGGTCAGGCTTTTACCGGTAGCCCAGCTAGTTAGAGTCAGTGTAAACAAAGATGTGGTTCCCAAAAGCCTACTGTCACATTTTTGGGTGTTACATCCACTTATCAAACACCGGGTTTGACAATATTGTCCCAAATATTTCAGAGATCTGGTTTTTATGCCACGGTATTTAGCATAGATTGACAAAGGCAGGAATATGTGGATTCAACAGTTTCTTCCCTGTCTGTCGTTAGCCTTCGATCTGGCTCATTGCTGTTTGCAGTCTGTCTGTCTTCTTGTGAAGACGAACTCATCACAGCGAAAATGTTACGGAAGTTATAAGCTGCCGGGACTACCTTGCAAAGCTCTGAAGGGCATTACAGGTTAGTACATCTTTTTCAGCATGTCAGTATTTGAATTTTTCCTAATTATCAACCTACCTATATTCTGTTTGTCTTACGAATTTCTGAGGCTGTGAAACCCAAACCATATTAGAAAAGTTACAATATGCAGAATTTCATAAGTGCAGAAATACTAGTAGAGGGTTCCTTCATCATGTATCTCCAATTCAGCCTTGTTCACCACCAGACACTGGAAGAGCAAACCGCAATTTTTTGTGCTTTCCCGAGTCTGTAATTCCAGTGTTTCCTACATTTTGACCTTACGAACAAAACTAGGTTCTCCGCATTCGGAATAACCTAGGTGCTTAGCTCTAAACGGGAGATAATCCAGCTATAAAAAGCTTACGGTTATTTGGTCAGAGGTCACCAAAGTACAACTCTAAATGTGAATAAAAGTGAGGGAAGCTGCATGAGACCTCTGTAACCTAGACAAGGATTAATCTGACTGGCAGATGATGGAGGCCTGGTTTACATTTAAAAGTTTTGCCGATTTAGCAATACCAGGACTATAACAACATTCGCCAATCAATACAGCTTTGCTGGCGAAAACCTGCAGATGTAGTTTCAACGGCAAAACACCCGTTGCAGTTCTGATATAAGCAGTACATAGTTATTAAAGCAATTTAAATTGGATCCCGTCTCTAGGAGGGTTTACCAGCTCCTCTACTGTAGCTACATTGGCAAACTTTCTAGTGGAGGCTGTTCTACGAATCAGCTACTGAAGAGTGCGAGGCTGATGACAGCGGAGCTGCTTTGGAGGCTTGACAAGAGCATAAAGCTTTTCGCCCTTTGGGAGGAACCACAGAGAAACCCTGTCTGCTTCCTTAAGTGAATCTCGGCTGGAGAACAAAGGACTTCAGCTCATGTACAGAGAGGTAATTTACATCTCATTAAACCAATATTTAAAAATCTACACTGGGTTTGTTTCTTCAGTGTCTGTGTTTTTCTTTTCCAAACCTGTCAAAAAGGATGCATTTTCCATTATTTTGTTTTACTTTTCCAGAATGAAAAGCAGCAAGAACATTTCTGGGTGCCTAGAGATCCTTTTTTTCCTATCCTTGCCTAGCTATAAAACAGTTAAAAGGAATTTTATTAAACTTCCCAAGAAAATTCAGCTCAAGCATAAACACAACTATGAGTATTTTCAAGTACAACTACAGATGTTTTGGAATGTAATAAATTCTTGAAAGACTTCTTACCTTGACAGGTTTTCTCACGTAGTACTATAATTTCACAACTATCCAGCAAAACTTCTTTAATTATTAGTTGCTGGTGATTCTCAAGGCAAGTGTGCTACATGTAGGTCTAGTCTAGAAGCTTTTCAGGGGGTTTTATACCAGCAAAACCCCTAGCTGCAGCTGTAAAAAAAAAAAGCCAACCAACTTCAACTGACAGCTATGTCAACTGGGATAAGAAGAGGTGGGATATAGTTGCACCAGAAGCATTTCTAACTAGCTATTTCAGCATTTTGATAGGAGGTGGTTTCAAGAACACATGTATCAAGCGTGCTTTTGCAGGCATAGATAAATCCACACTCTGCACATATTGCCGGTACGACATAATTCCTGGAATAATAACCAGCTTTTCATTAGAGAGCCCAAGGACAGATTCAACGGGCATTTCTGTGCCGTCTCAAGAACTGCTTAGAGTGTGGAGCGTTCCCACAACTCATCAGCACAGAGGTCTCACAGGCAACTTCTCCCTAACAGCCTGCAGACCTTGCAGAGCTACTTCTCCCTTCATCCGAAGACCCGTAAAAACAAACTACTAACACACTAACGTACTGGATCTGCTCAGGCACGGGGGGTGTATTCGGGTCTCAGGGAGCCTGGTGTCTTCTGCAGGGTGGCAAATGGCTTCGCCTCGCATCAGGCTCGGCCCTTTGCTGCTTAGTAAATGGCAAATCTGGTTTTGAGGGTGGCCTTGGGCCACGTGACATCCTCATTAAGGCAGTTTTGCTCGTATTATTGGTTTTGCTCCTGTAATTAGTACGAACGAGCAGTCGAACTTACAAATATAGCTGTTTTGGGAGGAGCTAGATTTCCCCACCCCCACGTTCTCCCCTAGGAGCAGAACAATATGTTCTGTTTTTGCCAAATAAACTGGGTTTACGTTATGGCTTGATTCCTGGAACCTAATTAATATTCTTCAGGGACAGCGTGTCTTCAAATAGCTGGCTAATATTTGCACCAAGAAAAAGTCTTGCAGTCCCAGCTTCAGTCGGCCGGAGACAGAAACTTTAGTTTCCTTTACTTATCTTGTGGTGACACACTGTAAAGGCGAAGTGGCGTGTACAAAGTACGGCGTTTCGAGGCGTACGGGAACAAACATGAACATACAATTCAACGGGCAAATAAAGATGTTGTTGTGTTTCCTGTCCCCTCTTCCCTGTTTTGAAGGTGACATTCTTCAGAAAGGGGATACAAATACGAACGTAGAAACTAAAATATGTTTTTATCCAGATAAAATGGCAAAGAACAGTTTTTACCAGAAACTTGCCAGGTCTCCATTTTTGCTTTCTGCTATATTTGCAGAAAAAAAAAATACATAAAAATATATATTTGTATACATAGTTTGCTTTTTAAAAAAATCTCACAGAAGGTGTTTCCCGAAGTGTATTTCAATGAAGCAGTCACCCATGGCCTGCTTTCAAATGCCGACAGCCCTCCACAGTTCATAAATAATACGCAGTGTGTGTGGCGGGGAGGAATGGCTGTACCTGCAAATGCTTTGCAAGCAGGTTAACTTCCAAGAGGTACCTTTGGGCAAAGCTCATGACCAAGAGCAGGTGTCGTTACTTTTGACGATACCAGCTCTTTCCACTAGCGCAGCCAGAAGGAGAAANAGAGCTGAGGGCAGTGAGGGAAGGCGGTAGGAAGAGGCACGGCCGGTTAGGAGCAGGGGAGTAGGGGAGCGCAACCAATCGCAAGTCGGGACGCCGGGGCGAGAGCGGGGCTTTAGCGGAGGAGCCAATCAGAGGAAATGAAGGGCGGTACCAGNTGTACCTGCAAATGCTTTGCAAGCAGGTTAACTTCCAAGAGGTACCTTTGGGCAAAGCTCATGACCAAGAGCAGGTGTCGTTACTTTTGACGATACCAGCTCTTTCCACTAGCGCAGCCAGAAGGAGAAACGCTGCTCCTGGCTCTGTTTAGACCGAAAGCCGCTGCTGTGAGGGGTGCCCAGTCAAAAGGTGCAAGGCAGGCGGGCACCAGCGACGCAGGGCGGCCAGGCTCGCTTCCTGAGGCAAATGAATGCCCCTCAGGGAGGGAAAATCCCGTGTCCGTGACCGGCACCAAGCGGCGTGCCGGCAGCCCCGGGCCAGGCCGGCGCTCCCCGTGGCACAACCACCCCGGAAGGCGGCAAGGCCGCGATTCGCTGGCGGGCCTACGGGAGCGCTGCGGCCCGTACCGGTACGACTCGCTTCGCTGGAGCGAGTGGTTTCTCTGGTACGGGGCTGCCGGCAGACACTGCTCCCCGCTCTCCCGGTGCCGAGGGGCCGTTCCCCCGNTAGTCGAGCCAATCGCGGGCTGAGCAGCCGGGGCGCCAGCCAATCAGGGCGCAGTGAGGGAACAAAAGGGGCCTTCCAAACCGCCGGCCCCTTCGCTCAGAACAATTTCACATGACGCAACGGTTGGAGGAAGAGGTTTGCGAACCGTAGCCGCCGCCGCCATTTTGTGAGCGTTGAGACTGAGCCGGCGGCGGCTGGAGGAGCAGCAGCACCGACGGCAGCACCACAGCCAGCGGGAGCCGCAGCCCGGAGGATGCGGTAGAGGAGCCCAGCGGCAGCGGCGGGGGGGGCGGCATCGCTCGGCGGCGGCGGCGGCAGGGGATCGCGGGGAGGGGGCTCTCGGTCGGTGGGTCGGGTCCTGGTGCGGGCCCCGGTCGGAGAAGCATGTCGGCCCCGGAGAGCAGCGCTGGTAGCAGCGAGGCCCGGGAGGACGCGTGCCGCGATTACCAGTCGTCGCTGGAGGACCTGACGTTCAACAGCAAGCCGCACATCAACATGCTGACCATCCTGGCCGAGGAGAACGTGCCCTTCGCCAAGGACATCGTCTCCCTGATCGAGGCGCAAATCGCCAAGGTTTTTATATTCCACCGACTACTACTCCTACCTATACTGCTGGGGGGACCGGCCGGGGCAGCGGG
>VZTL01061888.1:17388-38431 GCA_013400535.1 Scopus umbretta | reverse complement strand
AGGGAAGCGTGGCTCAGGTGGGGTCAGGGAGCACGGGGCCAGCCGTCGGGGGCTCCTCCTTTCACCGCTGAGCTTAGGGCTGCTGCTTCTTCTACCCTCCACCCCATAGGGAGCAGGGGACTCGAGGGAGGGGAACAGCCCCCGCACCACCCCCTGGTCGTAGTAGGGGAGGGCTTGGGACTCGCCCCACCAAAAGCTGTGGGAGGGCAGTGTGGCTCGCGATTGAAGCCCCGTGTAAATATCAGGCACAACATGGCGGCCTGGCAGTGACTGGGCAGCAGCACCTCGCCCTTGTAGCTGAGTTTTCCCCCTACATGGAGCCAGTGTTCAGTGTCTCGAATCTGGTGGCTAAACCCTTGCATTTAGCGATTTCGGCAGTAGATGAATATTGCGATCGTTAGAGAGGGCCTGACTGGGAGATTTGGTGGAGGGTTGGTTTTTTGGGGGGAGTAGTTTAAAGGAATGAAAATAAGTTTACAGCACGCAAATTGTCCACTACTTAAGGGCTAAACATAATGACATTTAAGTATCAGTTCAGGCTCTTTTCCCAGTGCGGCCCCTGTGAGCTATGAATTGGGGTGGGGGGGAGCGGGCACCCTTATCTTACAGAAAAGTTTGCGGGTGAAAGGTGATCATCTGCTCCGGATAGAGAAGCGTGTGTGGTGGTGATGGGGGTTGTTTTGCTTCTGCCTGATTAGAGAAAATTCCGTGGGCTTGGGATAATCTGTTTGGATTTCAGGTGATCTGTGCCCTGAGTAATGCTAGTGTCGTGTGCGTGTTTAACTTATTTTGGCTAGAGAAGTTTATTGGTTGAGGATGGGGAAGAAGAAATTCTCCCTGACTGTAGAAACTGCAGCAGCCTGTAGGATCCTAACATGGCGTCTGAAAGGCACATGATATAAAAAGAAGGGAAAGAGGAGGCTCCCTTTGAGCCCAACCCAGGCAGTTGCTGACATCAGTCAGCCACAGCACATGGATGGGGGTTTACAGCACCTTTTTCACTAGCGCATTTTGTAAGAAAAGGGTTCTTCTTTCAATCCCCACCCCTGTTCATGCCAGTCACCCCTCCCCCGTTGTTTCCCTTGCTCCCTCTGATCTCAGGTGTTCAAAGGCTTTTTTTTTTTCCGTTGGCTTTAAATCGTGGTTTATAATGGTGAGAATTGTACTGTCTAATGATGGGGAGGGAATGATCTCTTAAGTTATTTAATCTATCTTTCTATCAATGCAGGATGGCTTTTTAGTGTTCCACAGACCTTTTCCAGTCTAGTTTTAAACGCTGCCAGTGGCTGAGTTTTGCCATTCCTTGGGGAGGTGACCTCATAATCTAATAGATCTCACCATTATATCTCTTAAAGGGCAGTAGATGTGTATAAAATGATTTGTGATAAATATCAATGCTGTCAAATTTTTTTTTTTCATTTCTGGGTGATTCAGAGCCTGCCCTGAAGTGTGTTTTTTTTAAAGATGTCTTAAATCCTGTATCAATGGTTAGTTTTGCCTAGTTACTGTTTGTGACTGTGGTTTATTCAAGGCAAGTTTTTAGTTTCTGGGAAAGTGATCTCCTTTACTAAGCCACTTTTAAAAAGTGTTGCCTGGAGACAGTTTGTTTAGTGTAAAACTTGAGTGGTCTGCTTTACAATTTAATAAATGGTTCTGAAATGTGTGACTGGTATTATAAAATTTGTAAATAAAAAGTGTGAAATATGTATTTGTCTTTTTATTTACCATTGTATAGTGCAGAATTTGTTTCCAAGACCCATTTTGTATACAAGGTTGGTTTTTTTAAACAAATTTTTGCACAAGTTTGTGACTTGGGGTTCAATTGCCAGATATGATTTTGAACTTGAAATCTTTTAGGAAACTAATAAAAAAGAGCCACACATTTCCAACAATAGCTTTCCTACGTTATTTGAAGGAACAGTGGGAATTCTGTAATGAAGTCTTTAATCTTATGCTGATGAGCTCAGAGTTAGTGTTCTTCTATGTTCTGGTGATTATGCGGCGCCTCCCTGCCTTTTGGTTAGTGTCATGTGGGCATCTTTCTTGCTAGGGGATACTTTATAGACCGCCTGAAAACAAAATACATTCAAGTCTGGGATTCCCTTGTGGTTATCGGAATATGCGCTAGGTGCCTTGACATAATAAACATTTCCAGAAGAGAAGACTTAAATATTCCAACCATGTTTAAGTCGTGGTTCTTAAAATGTGACACCCAGGTAGCTTATATTCGAAGCAGGGTACACTGCTAAGCTTCTACTTCTGTGCCATAGCTTGAAGTAAGCTTCCTTACTAGATGACGGTGATTCCGTGTACGATTACTTCTAACAGTCTGCATAATGAAAGTGACAGTTAAACTTGTTACAGTGCCTTTGCTACTCAATGATTCCCGAGCATCTCAAACTTGAAGCTTAGCTGAGCATAGTGAGCTACTTCCATACATTGGCAGAATGGAGGAATATATCATACTACGTCAGTAGCTTTTGGGCATAGGTACTTCTGAGACAGCTCTTTGTTTCAGTAACAGCTGACTTTAAAAGTCAGCAACGGTGCACTCTAATTTTTCTTTTTTTTTTTTTGTCTTTATAAAGGCAGGCATTCGGAAGTTAGAGTAGTGTTTTTGATGTGCCGTTGCGCAGACTGCTTTGAAGAAGAAACCAGTATTCCACAGACATACTAAGTAGTTGTAGACCCACAGTCGTCGATTTCTGAGGCTGGACAGATGCCTTTATTCTAACACTGTTGTGTATTAGCTTGTTTACAGATCAGTATTATGGCATAGTGTAAGATAGGCTTTTAATGTGCTGCAATTAATTTTAGCTAACTTACTGCTTTTTTCTGTAGTTTTATGTACAAAATACAGCACCTGCTCGTTCGTTTTCAGTATGCTCAAAGGCAGTGCCGTGCCCTCTTCCCCCCCCCAACTAACAAGGAATTCTGCCCTCTTCAATATTAAGTTTCAGGTTGTGGTAAATTAATACACATTTAAGGGCGAGGAAACATTGTGATTTACCCATATAAAAATATCATTGATTCGGTGCCCTTCTGTGAACCACCTTAAAGGCGAAGGAATTAAATCTAAAATTGTAAAGCGAGAGCACTTCCACACGCTTGTCTGGACAATGGGGCTGCGGAGTAAGGTGTGGTTAATTAACCTAGTAGCCTATCCTGTTTAAAGTGAGCAGTGAGTGAAGTTATTCTGGTTTTATCCTGAGCTTACCGGATGGTGAATGGGACTTATTACGAGTGGATGCTCTTCTAAGGGGATCACGGTCAACACATGGCTTGTGGTGTTGTCTTTCATGTTGTCCTCTTCAACAAGTCTGTGTACTTGCTGAAGTTTTGTGGAACTTTGCTGTGCCTTCTGCTTTGTGAAAGCCAACGGTGGGCATTAAAATCACCTTAATTTGGGCCAGTAGTGCTTTGTGTACATTAGAAGTCACTGTAGTGCTCCGGTGTCACCACACTTCTGTCGCACAAACTTGCTACAATTTTTGAAAATGGATTTAAAAAAAACCAACAACCAACAACCAAAACCCAAACAACTAAAACCAAGCCGCCTGTTGTAGCAAAGATGTGTCCAGAGTTTGAAGACTCCCTTCTGTGAAAATCGTGGTTGCAGTTCCTGAATTTGTCTGTGCTTTTACCCCGTCGACTAGATGATTTGAGTTTTGTCTGGATTTTGAACTTTGTTCTGCCTGTGCATTTTTGCACGCACTCTGGAAATCTGAACTGTCACTATCTACAAGTGCCAAGAGTGAATGGGACTCCTTGCTCCGTCCGTTTGGATTACAATGAAATAGTTGCAACCTGTTCTGCGTGTAGTTTATGACAAGACTGTGATGCTCGCTCGACATATAATCTACGGCTACAGGAGGTCACTAAGTTGGGCTATTTGCCAGAAGTCTGATTTGTGTTCTGTGAAATCCAGAAAAACAAGCATTCAGGTGGTTTGAATTATAAACTATTTTTTAGAAGGGCCTTGAAGTGCTAACGATGGTTTCCTGCTATCTTAAAGTTACTTTCTCAAGTGGGTTTTGAAAGGTTACGCTCAGTACACTAGCGGCGATACTGTCTTGTGGGCTTTTTTTCTCTCCCCTCCTTTTTTCTTTTTTTAAAGCTTTGATAAGCAAACAAAATAACCTAAGGGGTTCCTTTTTTGTGTGATAGACCCACTGCGTTATACTTTGAACTGAATATCAATTTTCCAGATTTAAGTTTTTGCATAAACAAAAAATCCCAAGCCAAATCCCTTGGTGTTTTTAGTGGCAACCAAAAAGAGAGGTCTGTATTTCTGGGATTGGTAATCCCTTTATTTAAAAAAGTTTAAAAATATGTTTTTGTTGTACTAAACTTCTCAGTTTCTTCTTATTACTCCAGGCTCCTGCATCAGAGAAGCTCCCTGTTATGTACCTTATGGATTCCATTGTCAAGAATGTGGGAAGAGAGTATCTTACTGCATTTACTAAAAACCTAGTTGCAACCTTTATTTGTGTATTTGAAAAGGTATATACACTTTCAGAAAAGTTCTGTATTCTAAGCAAAATTTGTTCCTGGTAAAATAAATACATGCTTTCAGTTTTGGGTTTTCTTGGGTGGTGAACTATACACATTGATTGTTTTTTATAAATCTCAGTACTGTATCTATACCATGGAAGGTTATTCCTGCTGCTGTCAAGCATGTAAGTTACGTGTTAGCTGAAAGATGCAAAGTCTTACTTAATTTGGTTCATAAACATCTGTAATTTTCCTATCCAGGCAAGATTTTACTAACAGTATTTTCGTTACCGATTGCTCACCTGGATGGACTTTCTGTAATGTATAGACCAATTAATTACGAATTGTTCATTTATTTTGAAGATAGTAAATAGTCTTTATACCAAGAACAGACTGAGATTCAGTTTCTTGTGGATTTCTTAGAGCTTCTCTCTCCTGTAGTTAGATTGGTCTGATTAACTTAATTCGTGATGCACAAAATGAGTGCTTAAACTGTGAAGAGTGAATAGCACTGACACCCCATTCTGTCCTGGTGGTCTGTGACTGCACAAAAATGCTGGGGGGGCTGGGGAGGGGAGGGTTTTAGAATGTATTGCTATATTACATTACAAATACGCATTTTAATTCCATTCAACATTGAAAACTGCTGCCATATCTTAATTTTTGCTTTTAATCTTTAAACCCAGTGAAGTAATTGTGCTTGTTCCTCGGTGAGAAAGGCAAATGAAAGTCCAGTTTTTGAAAGGCTGGTCTTGAATGGGTTTAAGTTGGATCGGAACCGAAGGGTTAACTTCTGTGGTTTCCTGTATGCTATAAGAAAGTGGTATCTCATATGAATGAGATGAATGGAGCTTTTGCGTATTTATCAATCATTACGTATCAGCAAGGATCTGAGATCCCAGTATGCTTTATATATGGTTTTCAGATGTAAAATGCACGATGAGAGAAGGAATAGATTGTAATAATGACCATAGAAGACTTAAATTCCTGCATGTAGAGTAGATAGACAGACACTTTCTTGTTTTTTCAGTATTAAATTGTGAATGTTCTTTTACTGAGTTGCATTTAATGTTGCAGCTGAAGCTCTGGATAATTAATTTTCAGAGTTTTATAGGTTAACTGTCTACTAAGCTAACTAGAACTATTGAATTAATGTGTATTAATTAAATGTGTAAAGTGGCAATCACTTCTAATAGCTTAATTGGTCGTGTTAAAAGATGCAAGTGGAATTCCAGCACTGACATTGTTACAATTTTTGTTTTATCACTAAATGGTCACTAAGGTTATCTTTAGGCACTTGATGAAGTCAGAAACTTTTGCTCAGTCATTTCTGCACCTTTTGCAGTGAACTTCCTACCCTCTCATTGAAAATTGTATAGAGGCACCCCACTAAAATAGCTAAGTATGAATTACTTTTGTTGAAGTTCCTGCTCCTCCCCGAAAGAACCTCCAAACTTTCCAGACTATTCTATGTCTTGCTGCAACATGTTAAAAATAAAACAGCAGCAAAACCATCTACATAGTCATTTCTTGATGATTGAATTGGGGTATTGTCATTAGGACAGCTGCATGTATTTTGTTCTCAAATTTTTTTCATTTACTGTTTAATTGAACTACTCAAGTTATGAGATGAACTAAATTTTGCTTTACTGTAAATTTCTAACTTACCTGTCTTGAGATTACCCAAACTAATTGTGAAGAGATAAAACGGGCACTGGTCCTACAAGTATGCTTGATCTGTGGCTCGCAGATGGATCTAATTTTGCTGCTGAACTGAAATGTCATTGACTTCATTTTAGCTAATACCCCTTTTGTTGCATTTGTTGGAAAAAAAAATCAGTGACTGACAGCTGAGCAAAACACCTTTTCTGGTCACAAAGTGTGTTGTTTCCTGATTTGTTTGTCATTGTTAAATTCCATTCAGCACAAACACTCGAATGATGTATTGTCTCAGAGGCTGTTGCCTTTCAATATTTTTGTTACTGTATTTTTTTCCACAGAAATTGGGCAAGTAAATGAGAATTTTGGTAATGGAAAAGTTGAAAGAAAATTCTCAGAATGGTAATCGCAATAAAACCTTCAAATGGCCTTGAAACAACAATTCCACATTTGAGCTTCTGTAACTCATTCCGTTGGTATAGATGTATGATCTGCACTGCTTATAAATTCTGTGTAGCCAGTTCAATGTGTTAAAATGGCAAACTTGGTAGAAATAGGGAATAAATGAAATCTTAAGTTCTACAGAAAAGTTTAAGAAATTGTTTTATATTAACTTAACAAGCCATAGAATTGTTTTATTGTTTTAGGTGGATGAAAATACTAGGAAAAGTTTATTTAAATTACGCTCCACATGGGATGATATTTTTCCTTTGAAGAAACTATATGCACTTGATGTCAGAGTCAACTCATTAGATCCTGCTTGGCCAATTAAACCTCTGCCCCCAAATGTGAATACTTCTAGCATCCATGTGAATCCTAAGTTTTTAAATAAATCGGTAAGTTTTTATGTTTACTGTATGTACAGATGGTAATACGTGTAGCTTTCATTGTTTGTATGTTGCTTTTTGACAATTTAGTGTATTAAGAATGAAGTATCTGACCTTTGTAGACAGGTAAGAGGAGTTCCTGAATTCAGAATATTTGATGGGTTTGTTTTTTATATTTCAAAACTGTATTTTAGATTTTTGAACACTGATGAATTTATATTAAATGACATACACCTGTCACAGCAGGCAAATTCTAGTGGAGCAAAAGTTTTAAATTGTTTCAGTTATATTTTGCATTAAAAATGCAATTTATAACTGCTGTATAAACTAGGTCCCAGTACTGGCTCATGATAACAGTTAAAGGAGATGGAGTTAGTTGATTCCATCAGGATTTTAAATTTAACTTTTTGTATTCTGTTTTTAGCCAGAGGAATCTACTGCACCTACCTCTGCTGTCACTTCTGGTGCCTCTACTCCTCCAGCTGTTCCTGAAATACAAAAGAATTTGACACAGGAGCAACTGATAAGGCAGCAATTGCTTGCAAAGCAAAAGCAGTTGTTAGAACTTCAGCAAAAAAAATTAGAGCTGGAGCTGGAACAGACTAAAGCACAGTTGGTGAGTAGGATAGTTAATGCAACTTTTATAGTTGGGTCTCACTTTCTTTTGGACAGTACTTAGCTGTACTGGTAACTGCAGTACGTTATTCTTTCCTCATGTTAGGCAAGTGTAGCTATTTTAGGACTAGAGCAATGCAGGTTGGTCTTGGGTTCCCGAGCAGTATTTGTTACCTAAGAAACTTAAGAATTGCACTCAAAATAGATGTTAAAAGAAAAAAAAAAGTGACATTCTTGTTTTTTTGTTTTTCTCTCCAAAATGATACTTTTGTATGATCCTCATCTTCCACCTCCTCTTGTGGCTCACAGCAAGCCAGGCTTTTTCAAATATATTTGCTTTTATAGAACAAGGAAGCCTGATGTTGGAAATAAAGTCAGTTTCCTCTTAGGTCAGGTTGGTTTGATGCCACCATCTGAAGGTGGCAGTTAAGCTGTCTTGTTATTCGTAATTGAAAGTCTGGCTATGCTGATGGGTGATGATACCAAAATAAAGGATCTTTGAAGTGCAGAAATACAAAACTTGTATCCGATACTTGGCAGCTCAGTTGCCTTGAGCATGTGGAATATATAGAAAAACTAGCGCTGTGATGAAGACGTGCCTAAGTGACATATTTTGCAGTATTGACTTTGTAGTACTGATTTTGCATTATATTTGAATTTGATTTTTTTGTAATGGTACTGCATTATTTTAACGCTTGTAGTTAGCAATTAATGGGTCATTTTTAGGCAAATGGCTGAATCTTATAACTTTCAAGACGTTTCTATTTATAGTTTTGGTTTTGAGACAGAACATGACCATCTCTGGGTAGGAGTTGTCATACAGATTAATGCTGGATTTTTTCATATTTCAGGCTGTATCTCTTAGTGTTCAGCAAGGTTCATCTACTATAGCTTCAGTTCCAGCACCTTCCAAGCAACACATGTCTCCTGCACCTCATATGACAGTTAAACCGCCTCATCAGACTGCTGTGCAATCCGAAAAAACCAAACCATCTCCAAGTCCTCCACTTCATGATATCAAAATAGTAAACAGGGATCCTCGACTTAATAGGATGGCTCAGCATTCTTCTCATACTAAAGATCAATCTCATAGGAAAGAATTTCCCCCAAACACGGCCAGTCAGTCTGATACCAAGACAAACAAAACAACACTGGCTGAAAAACAAAACTCAACAAAGCAAGAAAAATTGAAAGCAAGTGAGAAGACGCAGAAGAAAGAACTTGACCAGTCAGAAGCAAAATCTAAGTCACCATCCCCTTTAAAAAATAAGCTGCCCAATACTAAAGATACTAAAACCCAGGAATGTGAAAGCACAAAAGCATCTGAAATTAGCAAGCGGGATCCAAGACTGAAAAGACATCTTCAAGATAAGTCAGATGGCAAAGAGGAGGAGGTGAAAGAAAAGAGGAGAAATACAGAGAAAAAAGAAAAAGAGGAACATAAGACATGTGAACATAGACCAGTAGGCAGCAGAAATAAAGTAATTAATGGTGCTGTTCAGAAACAAGACACGACTACAGAGGAGTCAGAAAAACAGGGTGGAAAACAAGGGAGATCAAGTTGTAGAAAACGGTCACGATCACGCTCTCCTAAGGCACGGTCACCATCTACACATTCTCCAAAAAGGAGAGAGAGGAGATCACCCAAAAGAAGACTTAGGAGTTTATCTCCCACTTCATCAACTCCTAAAATTGGAAAGATACGTCCGATAGGCCCTAAGCAGTCTCATGCTGAAGAAGGCACACAAGCAGCAAGAGATGAAAGAAATTCTAATAAGAGAAATGTTAAACAAGAGGTGCGAGATCCAAGGAGAGTGAAGAAAGCCCAAGAAGACAGGCCCCAAGAAGCAGCAAGCCAGCACTCTACAAAAGCTTCTCCTGATCCAAAGGAGAATGCAGAAAACTGGCAGGGATCCAAATCAGGCAAGAGGTGGAAATCTGGTTGGGAAGAAAATAAAAAGTAAGTTACTGTTTTTTAAACAACTTCTACTGCTGACAACAAAATTCTACTGCTGACTTCACTATAGTCAGCTTTGGGAGGCAATGTTCAGATTGTTAAAATTGATAAGTTTAACTTATTTCAACTAGTGAGATACGGAAATTATGCATACTTAGATTCTAAGGGTGATAGTGATGTTTTGCCATGATTAGTTCTGATAGGAATGTAACAGTCGTGCTGAATAAAGAAGTAATCTGTATTTTAAATGTATGCTCGCTTTCAGCTCACAACAGAATGAAGAACACCAAGCGCTTGGTAAATCCCCTCACCAAAGACACCGGGAAAACTGGCCTGCTGGTAAAGGAATTTTATCACCCCGAGCACCAAAGCAGCAGCACCGGTTAAGTGTGGATGCTAATTTACAGATTCCCAAAGAATTGACATCTGCAAGCAAGAGGGAATTACTCAAGAAGGTAATATTAATAAATCTGTCTTCATAGAAGTGTCCTGGGTGTAGTTTGCTTTTCTGTTCTTTTTAGAAGTCTAAACTTCAACTTTGTATTATAGGCCAATGAACGCTTAACATCTGGTGAAATAACACAGGATGAGTTTCTCATGGTGGCTCATCAGATCCGACAGCTGTTCCAGTATCAGGAAGGAAAGCACAGGTGTAATGTCTGGGATAGCCCCACAGAGGAAAAATGTGGTTTGAAGAAGAAACCTCTTCTATCAGATGCAGAATTAACATATTATGAACATAAGGCTAAACTAAAAAGAACACAAGTTCAGCATTCATTGTCAAGGCTTGACCTGTTGGATCCTGATGATATTTTGGATTATCATTTGCCTGATGCATTGCTCTCTGGAATAGAATGTGAGCAAGCAAAAGCCAAGCGTGGAGTACAGTTTGACAGGAAAGAACCATTTGGAGAAAGGTCAAGGAGACACTCCCCTGTAAGTGGCACTAATAGACCTTTTGCCGATAACCTCTCACCGCTTGAGAGTAGACGAAGACTGGAGGAACAAAATGCTACTAAAGGAGCAAGAGGGTCTAAGAACTTTGATCCTTACGACAGCTGGGGAGAATCAGATGAATTTAGAGATGCTCTTAGACAACAGGGGAAAAGCACGACGGAGTTCCAGAAAATAGATGGTGATGCAATCTGCAGATTTGATAATCGCGAAGACAGACAGCTTCTTGGGCAAGCTGGTATGTGTTTTTGCTTTATTTTACAGCTGTTGAATAATTGGCAACATTTTAGTGAGTGGTTTTCTGGTTTGTTCTGGCTTTTTTAGGTGTTCGAGAGGAACCAAGATCACCATTCAGTGAACGTTTCAAAAGGGCTAGATATGAAGATCCAGAGAAAGCACCATTTCCAGAAAGCCCAGGATCAAGATTTGGAGGCATTGAAGCAAAGCAGAGGATAAGTGCACTAATGGAAGACAGACCTCTATTTGATGGCTCACCTAGACAGGCTGCTGCAAGGGTTGGGGTAGATGGACAAGGAAGTCCTTTTGTTGATGGTCCTGCTGCTGGTTCAAGTTCCAGAATTGATGGGCCACCTGGACAGGCTGCTATGAGATTTGAGGGGCCTTTGGTGGGGGCAGGTGCTTCACAGTTTGATGGACCACTGGCAGGAGCAGGGGGAGCTGGAGCCTTAAGATTTGATGGGCCACCAGGGCAGCTGGCAGGGGCCCTGAGGTTTGAAGGACCCCCAGGACAGGTTGGTGGAGGAGGTCCACTGAGGTTTGAGGGACCTCTTGGGCAGATAGGTGGGCCTTTGCGGTTTGAGGGGCCTGCAGGGCAGCCTGTAGGTGGTCCTAGATTTGAAGGACCTGGAGTTGGTCTCAGGTTTGAGGGTCCCCGTGGTCAGCCTTCAGGTGGTCTCAGGTTTGAGGGACCTCATGGTCAACCTATGGGGCCTCGAGGTCAACCAGGGGGTGGTCTCAGGTTTGAGGGACCCCATGGTCAGCCCTTGGGGCCTCATGGTCAACCAGGGGGTGGCCTCAGGTTTGAGGGGCCACATTTACAGCCATTGGGG
Source organism: Scopus umbretta (assembly GCA_013400535.1). Taxonomy (NCBI): domain Eukaryota; kingdom Metazoa; phylum Chordata; class Aves; order Pelecaniformes; family Scopidae; genus Scopus; species Scopus umbretta. The sequence continues at coordinate 26,855 of VZTL01061888.1, read as the reverse complement.
CCCCATGGTCAACCTGGAGGTGGCCTCAGATTTGAGGGGCCACATGGTCAGCCTATGGGGCCACATGGACCATCAGGTGGTGGGCTCAGATTTGAGGGGCCACATGGACCATCAGCTGGTGGGCTCAGATTGGAAGGACCGCATGGTCAGCCAGGTGTAGGTCCTAGGTTGATCGATGGACCAGTACACCAGGGAGCTGGTGGGCTTAGATTTGATGGTCCTCTGGGTCGGGCCGGTCCAAGATTTGATGGTTGTCATGCCGCTGGATTTGATGGTCAGCCTGGACAGCTGTCCCTCTTGCAAAGATTTGATGGGATTCATGGACAGCCTGGTCCACGGTTTGAAAGGGCACCTGGCCAACAGGCACAACCACGATTTGATACAGCCATACCTCAAAGATTTGATGGACCTCACCAGCCAGCCTCTAGATTTGACTTGCCCCTTGGCCTTCAAGGTGCACGTTTTGAAAATGTAGCTAACCATCCTGCCTCAAGACTAGAAATGTCACCATACGGACAAGGTGGTCCATTTGTCGAACATCCTGGCCAGGGCTACAATGGACCATCTCATGGGATGCAGTTCCAGAGGCCTGATATATTTGATGGTTCGCCTGGACCAAATTTCAATGGGCCAGCTGGCCCAGGAGCACAGAATTTCCCATTGAGAGCAGCTGGACATTACTTTGATGAAAAAAGTCTTCAGGGTCCTCAATATGGGAACTTCAATAACATGCCAATGGGAAGTAATCAGGTAAGAACTGATTGCGTTCGGTGGTTTGTTTGCAGAAGTCATTTTGTGTGGAGAATTAGTAGGTGGAAGATTTTTCTGAAGAGCTGGCAGACTGGGAGCCAATTTCAAGCTAAAAAATTGATACTTCTTCAGTAGTTTCTAGATAATTTAAGGACATTTACTGCTATTTTTTAAGAACTTTTTTAAGAATTAAACAAAATAGCAGATCTTTACAATCACTTTGTAGCTCGGAGTATGACAGTAAAATTAGTATTTTTAACTTTAGAACAAAACTAGGTAATTGGAAGCCTGTGGTGTTTTCATTAAACTTGCACAAAAGTGAATTCCTTATAAAGCATGAAAGATAATGTAAGCAAATATACATGATTAATTTTTCTAAGAGGTGTAGAATTAGAATGGACCAAAATAATTCTGTTTTCTTTTTGCAGCTGTTAGTACTGGTAACAAGCCAGTTTTAAAGAGAGATCCATAACGTGGGGGAATTGAGAAAGATATGGACGTTGTTGGAATACAGTCTTTTAAAATTACCTTGGCACCAGCATGCTTTATGAGTTCAGGTGTCTTTGCTGTTGCCTGTTGGAAATGCTCTCTTCCAAAGGGGAAAATGAAACTGCACATCAGTGAACATGATGTCGTTTCTTTCAGTAGAATAGAGATTTTAGAGGGCATGTTTCATTTGGGGGATAATAATTGAACGTGAAGAGTTAACTGATTGAACGAAAGCAGGTAATATGTCTTGCCAACCTCTAATGGGATAAAATTTTAAACAATTTAAACTTTTTGGTAAATCCAGAAAGCAGTCAATTAGGAGGGAAAAAAAAAAATATTACAAGTGCGTTATAAAACCTGTTTTTCTGTCTGAAGCTTACTACAGCTGCTTTGCTGAAAAATCCTGCTTTCAAGACGTGCTTCGTATAGTGGATGCTATTTCAATTCTTAAATAAGAATTAATAGTGGCATTTGTTAATAGACATCTAAGAGTTTTTTGAATTTCTTTCCAGTGAGCTCTCTTTTGGTGAACAGGAACAACTTAAAAGTACTGTGTTCGGAAAATGTGATTGAAGGCTTGATAAGTAGAAGAATTTTTTTTAACTTAAATGTTAGGCAAAATGAGTATGCGTTCTGAATTTTTTCTAGTGGGAAATGAAAATGAGGGAAATGTTACATAGTAATTCATGGACCTTTCAGTAACAGACTGACAAGGGTCACTCCTGGGAGGAGTTTAATATATATGAAATTACTGAGAAATGTCTAGAAGCTAAAGATAAAATTTAAAAAGTAAGTTTATAATTGCATTATTATACAAAAGATACTTCAATGTTTACTTTCACAGGTTTCTCTCATGTCTGCTCAACCAGGGCCATATGGCCAAGGTCAGCAGTATTTGCCAAATCCTGGAAGTTTTGTTCAGAACCCTGCAGGTGTGTAACGAAATAATTAACTTCTTATTTCTTTTGGATTGTTCTGTCTGTTAGTGGCCACAAAAATTACCTTTTTTGTAATGTCCTGGTGGACTAAGGGAAGTCTCTTCAGTGAGGTGGCCTTAGATGTGGTTTCTGTAGTACCTTCATCTCTTCAGGAGTTTCCCTGAAACGGTGAAGGCTTTCATTAATTTTAACCATGTGGTTTGGGTATGTAGTTGTGCTTAAAAAAACAAAACCAAACCAAACCAAAACAAAAAAAACTCCCAAACACCTTTGGTCTGCCTTTCTGGAAGGTACCAGGCTGTAGGTCTGGTTTGTGTTTGCCAGGGTGTGCAAACATTCCCAGTATATGAATGGTTAATAATGAAAAGCTTCTAAAAAGTCATAAATGGTTAAAGTAGGTGATGAAGTAGATTAGTCCTGGTGAAACACTCAAGCATAAAATGAGGAAGATAACTACATTTTAACAGAGTATTCAGTAGAAGTCTGCATATGGGCAGCCAGCTTAGATAGCACTTCAGACATTATGAAGGAAGTTGTTGCAAGGGAATAAATTAGCCAAGGACTAGACAAAAAAGAGAGTTGATAAATAATTTGAAATAAAAAACGGAAGAAACAGGAGGCAGAAAGAAAAGTGTGTTGTGAAATACGCTGATAAAAGTGAAGTAAATTTCTGATGCTAATCTTTTGTCTCTTTGCATGTCAATGTTTTTCCCCAGGAGCCCTTCCACATTCATATCCTGATAACCACCTTGGACAGCTTGATGTCAATGAACTGTTTGCTAAACTGCTGTCAACAGGGATCCTCAAACTGTCAAAAACTGATTCCACTTCAGCACGTATGTATATCTGTTACGTTCTAACTACTCAATTTATCCACAGCTGAAGTGTAAGGCTAAGTATAAGAACTTTTGTGAACTCTTGCATGTTTTTTTAAAATGAACTTTGTTTTTGGGGAGGAATGTAGTGCATGTGATGGAGTAAATTCTTAGTATCTTGTTTAATTTGTACACTTCAGCTACTCAGAGCAGTCAGTTTTGTCTTTGGTGCTGTGCCTTTGTGACTTGTTGTCAATTATAATCAGATTCTTCTTGGTTTCTGAAATACTTCTGTGTCTGAAGACTGAATTTTGGTGCCAAAGACAGAAGTGAAATACCGTTTTCCTAAATTGAAATTCTGAGTAACTTACAGTATCTTGTATGCTTTTTTAAAATTATGTTAGAAGATGACAGACTTAGCTATTGCACACTTGCATTTTAGCATAGTCAGATCATATTTATTAATATTGTAATAAAAATAACTTTCGGGAGCATGTAATTTCTTTCTGATGATGTACTGAAATTTTGATAAAATGATATCTTTATGCTTTCTAGAAGTGAATGAAACATCATCTCAGCCAGCTGCTGAAGAGGAAGATGACGACCAAAATGAAGATCAAAATGTTCCAGACCTCACTAACTTCACAGTGGAAGAACTTAGACAGTGCGTATAGTAGAATGAGTTTACAGCGCAGTAAGGATAATGACGTAGTAGTATCTAGATAGTTAATCCAAGACAGCTGAGAGCTTTTAAAGCTTGTATGTTACTTTGTGACTAACAGGACCAGCAGTTTTTGATGTTGGCCTTGGAGAATTTGAGGGCGTAAAAAGAGGGAAAATTAACCCAAGAAGACTAACTTTACACAAGTTGCCTAATCAGCAAGGCTGTGCTATGTCAGTGTTTCTTCCTTTGTTACTACTGATTTTTAGCACCTTTGTGGTAGTTTGCAAAGCTGAGCCAAATGCAAGCATTACTGTTTCATGCAGTATTAGGCGATGAAGGGAGTAGGCATGAAACACGACACTAGCGTGTTTCTCATGAGTAGCTAATGAGCCCACTGTGTGCTATTTGAATGTTTCAGTTGTGTTATGAAAATCACGAAGATTTTAGATACATTGCCTTGCAGCAGATTCATGTTTTTCCTGTACTTTTGTGGGCATATGAGGCAACTTACTGAGAAACTTCTTGCCTCTTTCTTTTCAAAGGAATGTTGAGACTTCTTTTTCCCCTTTTTGTAGGCGTTACGATAGTGTTATAAATCGACTGTACACTGGAATTCAGTGTTACTCATGTGGAATGAGATTCACTACTTCACAGACAGATGTTTATGCGGATCATTTAGATTGGCATTACCGTCAGAACCGGACAGAAAAAGATGTTAGCAGAAAAATTACACACAGAAGATGGTACTACAGTTTAACAGTAAGTAATGCAGTATGTGTCGTGATAAATTACTGGCCGGATTCTGTGTTTTACTTGGGTATGTGCTGTAGGATTGCAGTTGAAATTTACATCATCACAGGAGTTGGCCTTTGGTAAACAATGATGTCTTAGATATTTCAAGTCATTCTCAAATGCCTGTCAAAACACAAAAGGCAATTATATGATGAACAATAAACAGTTTGAAGCTATTGGTACTGTTTTGGTCACACTGAGAATGCAATGGAAATGGAAGGACAGTGGTTTTTCTGGAAAAAGCACTTTTGAAGTGTCACATTGTGAGAAAGCGTTCACTGTGTGTGCTAATGCTGCATGTGAGGAGCATTTCAGTTTTAATGAAGTGAGATTTATTAAATATGGTACTTCCGGAATGTCTTTTTTTTTTTTTTTCCCTGAGACATATTTTTTTAAACATTCCTGGCTATTTGTCAGTGTCTGAGTGTGAATGAAAACTTTCTCCTTAGGACTGGATTGAATTTGAAGAAATAGCTGATCTAGAGGAGCGTGCAAAAAGCCAGTTTTTTGAAAAAGCTCATGAAGAGGTGGTGTTGAAGACACAAGAAGCTGCGAAAGAGAAGGAGTTTCAGAGTGTCCCTGCTGGACCAGCTGGAGCAGTTGAGGTAAGTTTCAGCTTGCCTTTATTAGCCCAGATGCTGAGAATGATCTAATACCTCAAAGGAGTTTACAACTGAAGCTTTTGGTCTTGGACTTCTGTGCAGCCACTTCACAGGTGGTGTATTTGTGTGTGTAACAGTTGTTTCCCAGTGGCAGATAGTAGTATAAATGGCCTGTAGTTCAAAAAAATCTACACCTACTGGTATTCCATTGTTTTAGCAAAATTGAAACAGGGAAAGTGTGTTAATTTACTGAATGCTTCCACAGAAAGAGTAAATAGAGCAAGTGAATTGGAAATGGTCCGTTGTCATTCAAATAATGATGGGGTTTACTGGGTTTTTGATACTTTTACACAGAAATTTCTTTTCCAGTAGAAGATACGCATTAGGACAAAGAAATATCTCCATCTTAAAGCAACCAGTAGATCTGTGTATTGGTAGATGAATTGGTGTAGTAATCAAATAGAGATGTTGGTAGAATTACAATTCAGTTTTATGTGCTAAGCTTCTAAGAAACTGTGAAGCCATGAAGGCCTTTGCTTTAATCTTTAAAAGTACCTTTTGTGCTTTATTCACTGAGCTGATTATTTTGCAGAGAAGTACTAAAAATGTTAATACTTCATCTAAAAGTTCTGCCTTTGAATCTGAGACTCCAGGTTAAGGAGAAGAGTGAAGATGATGCCATAAATAAAACTAATTAGATACTTGTACGGAATTGTCTTACATGACAGTAAAACAGCATTAGATTGGTACAGTGTGTTTTGCAGAGACTTCCTATCAAAAAGGGCAAGGCTTACATTTCTCAGGTGACAACAGTCTGCAAGGCCAGATCATGATCATTGCTCAGTCTGCAAACTATATTCAAATAATTTTTAATTAAAGTTTTCTAAAGTTATTTTTTAAAGTGTGGAGGAAAGATCATGATGTGGTCTGAATGTATTTATCTTAAAAGAACCTTGTTTGACTGTCACTAGCTTCTTGAAGTTCATGTGTTCAGTAAATTGTTGCAGTAACCTCATTCATCTCTGTTACTCCAATAACTTTTCAGAGCTGTGAAATTTGCCAAGAGCAATTTGAACAGTACTGGGATGAGGAAGAGGAAGAGTGGCACCTGAAGAATGCTATCAGAGTAGATGAAAAGGTAATCTGATCTTGTTTATGTGTGATACTTATTCGTAGTAAAAGCTCAAAGCATTATAGCAAAAAAATTGGGAGGACCAAGCGCTTTTTCTCTCCTGAAGGATTGCCATGGTAGTTTTCCTGGCTTCCAAGTACATAAATATCTCGGCCTTTGGAAGTGCGTGAAGTCCTGGTATCATTAGTATAGGCTCACTAGCCTTCCCTTATGCTGCAGTGCTAAAAGAAAAATAAATGCCTCTGTTGTACGGGTGTAGATACTGGTTCAGTTATTTCCATATGCAGTTGTACACACATAATTCCCAACACTTACCAGGCTTCTGTAATTCCCAGCACTTGCCAGGCTTCTGTATGATACCTTTTCCTAAATAAACATACACAAAATAATTTCCCAGTTATATTTGACACCAGGCTTAGCCTGCTTATACCATTGTTTTCCTAGACAAATTGTGCGATATGTGTAATTGTCACTATTCTGTTCATAACTTGTGATCCAGCTATAATTTATTTTTATGTATTTAAATGTATAACAATTCTTTTTCAGATTTACCATCCATCTTGCTATGAAGATTACCAAAACGTAAGTGCATCCTTCATATTTTTTGAAGCATTTTGCTCTCAGTTTGTTTGCTTGATCTCTGACTTTGCAGGGAGGAGGTGTGTTCAGAATGTGCCTGTGACTAGCCAAAGACCCGAAGGCCTTGGGCATGGCAAGGTTGTAATACAGAATTAGCCAAGATGTATTTCTTGTTGTGATGTACCGTGACAGCTTGTGTGTCATACACAAACTAAAGCAAAACCATGGTTTGAAAACACATCATGCATTTATTCTTGAGTAACCTGTGTAATCTTAGGAAATTGCAAAAATGGAGTAAATAGGTGTTGGTGTGTGTTACATTTTTAATGCTTTGGGAGTTACAGTTCCCCTGGGGGTAGCAGGGAATAGTTTATGGTAATGTGTTAAGCATTTCATCACTGCTTGGATGATACCTTTTCAAGGGTAATTGTGAAAAAGTAATGCTATTAAAGAATAAATCTGTTTTCTTAGGATCTTGATGAAGTAGAAGTTTTGAGTGCCTGACTATCAATGTGTTTGCATTTTGAAAAAGAGTAAAAGGGATAAGAAGCTAAAAATGGTTATTTTAATGTGTTAATGCTACATTGACTTTCACTTTGCAGACATCATCATTTGATTGCACACCATCTCCCAGCAAGACTCCTGTAGAAAATCCACTAAATATAATGTTGAACATTGTTAAACAAGAAACACCAGAGTCCTGTGACTCGCCTAAGGTCAAAGAAGAACCTGATGACACCCCTACTGCCTGTGCAGAAGAGAGCACACCTGCATCTACAGATATTAAAACAGAACCCGATGAGTCGGTTTAAATAAACTGAGGTATGAATTTTTTTTTTACAGAAGAGCTGCTGTGTTAACTCTGGAAGGCAAATACTTTTTATATGAAATAAAAATGTTCAACTGAGGCAGGGCCTCAACTACTGTTTGGTTAATAAATACATTTTTGTATTTGAATTTCTTATTGCCTGCACAGTTTCAGGTGTCATTGTGTGAAAGTTCTGTAGATGCGTGAAAATTTAATGGAATGAAACGGTATATGTAAAAATGTACAATTTTCACTTGTGGAAATGTAAATTATAAATAAAAGATATTTTTGCTATATATGGAGTGTAATGTTTATGCACACCATCAAACAAATACAGTGTTTCTGTACTTTTTTCAGTTTAAATGGAATTAAAAAGAACTTTTGCTCAATAAGATTCAGAAAGATGAAAGAAAATAACTTCCTTCAGTTATCCTAGGTGGGTTATCAGGGGAAGCAGTGCAGGAACTTCTCAGACTGACAGCCCTAGATTTCTTTTCTTTTTAAACTTATTTGAACAAACTTACATATCCACAGGTTTCAAACAAACAAACAAACAAAAAAAAAAACCCAAACAAAAAAAAACCCCACAACACCCAAAAAGCCAGTTCTGGGTAGAAGGGGAAAATCTAACAAACCAACCCGAGTGCTTGATTGTGAACACAAGTGCCAGCAAACAATTAACAAACCAGGATGCCTGGTAGTTAAGACATTTTTAATGATTTTCTTTTTTTCTTTTCCATTAGTCAAACACTTAAGAATTTAATACAGCTGAACAGACTTTACGTTACAGGGGGGGAATGAATGTAAGAATGCTCATTTGAAACATGGTTAACTTTTTTTTTTGTTGCTTATGACTGGACTTTAGATGGTAAACCAGATATCCTGAGATGTTAATATTTCTTAAATGTAATAAATAAAATTAAGCATCTATTTGAGTGTGAGTCTCTTCCTTTCAGTAATGGGTTTGTGCGGCTGGCACGTTTGTGGGATTGGAAATAAATAATACAATTCTGTGTCTCCGGAGAGTACGCGTTTAATGTTTTTGCGCTCTGCCGTGTGTATAGCGCGTATTTTTAAAGCTCAAGATGTAAGCGGTGAAAGTCAAAGAGCAATGTCGGAGCCCTAGCCTATTCTGGGAGTGAGGATACCTGGGAGATCAGAATTCGCCCTTGGCGGATGATGTTAAGTAGAAATAACCGGCTGTGAAGGTGATTTTGCTCTTGGCTGCAACACCTCGTCCCATCTTCACAGCCAGGCTCCAAGCTGTTTTTAAGGTGTGAGTAACTCCTTGACGCTCGTGTTAAGGTTGTGGCTGTAGTTGTGTGGCGTACCCTGTTCTAGATGTCAACCTTAAAAATACCTTTCAACTAGGGAAAGTCTAGAGGAACAGAAATAGCTAGGAGATTGCTCGGGGCCTTGGTCAGGCCGCGTGGCGTGCGTGGCTGTGCACAGGAAGTCGCTCCTGGGTTCCGTGTTGCTACTTCTTCCCAGAACAGGCTGTAGGCTGGGGCGCCACTGGGACTTTGTGTCCTGGAATACTGTAAACCTCTCTGAAATCATACCAACGGCGCTTCAGAGGAGCCTGAGCAGAGATGCGATGTCTTTAAGTATGTAGGAGGCTGTTAGAGGGAACAGATCACTCCGTCTACTAGGGACAGAGCAAGCCCTAAGTTGCAGCAGGAGGATTTACGGCCGCTTTCTAAGACGCGGATAGTTTAGCTCCGAGTGGAGCTTTACGCGGTCCATGTAATTACCAGTGCACAGCTGTAACTCTGACCAGGGTTCCTCCTGCCTGGAAGCTGGGCTCTGGAAAGGCAGGGTGCTGTTTTTCACCCCAGGGCACCAGCCGGCTTTGGGCAAGGGGGGTGAGGAGCAGGACCGCGTAACTGCGGGGAGAA
>VZTL01061888.1:0-16914 GCA_013400535.1 Scopus umbretta | reverse complement strand
CCGGCGCCTCGGCCTTCCCCGGGCCCGGCGCCTCGGCCTTCGCCTGCGGCGCGGCTCGGCGCGGGCGGCGGCCTCCCCTCGTCCCCTGGGGCCGGCGTGCTGCGCGGGGCGGGCTGTGCCTGCTTGCGGGAATTCGCGAAAGGCTGAACTTGGCTCCCCCGTTCGGAGGCGTGTTCGTCGCTGGAGTTCTTTAGTGATTCCTGGGCAGGTACTCCTCGCAAAATAACGCGCTTAACTCTTTCTGCGTGGGACTCTTCTCTTAGAATGGCCGGCAATGAGCGTTTGAGAACAGTTCCAATAAAAAAAAAAAATTGCCCTAGGACTATGGAACCTGTCCTTCGCTTTCAAAATCAATGTCTTTTGTACAGAATTCATGTTAACGGCTGTTTACCAAACTTCAGTCCTAGGGCAGCCGCCTTCGGCTTGTTTGTGGTGGCCTGCACCAAGAAGCCACCCAGCAGCACTTGGCATTGATCTCCGTGCAGTTGTAGGTCTCCAGAGGGAGAAGGGAGACACAATTCACTCTGCTGGTGAGCCTTGTCGTTTGCTTTTCTTCTGGATTGGGGGAAAAAAAAAAAAAAAAAAGCATTACCTTGAACTTGCTGCACTGGAACATTCTGTTAAACACATTCGTACTTTGGCGAGTAGTGGAATTGGCCAGATCTTCCTCTGATGTTAGTCTGTATAATTACGCTGAATTCAATAACCCTCGCTTGGCATAATGAGAAATGGCTCCCTTGTGGGAAAATTATGTCCTGGTGATACTGTTTCTTTAGAAAAACAACTCGAACCACAAAACGTACTTAAATATTCTTTGGAAACATGAACTAGATGACCTCCTGAGGACCCTTCCAACCTGACTTACTCTTTGTTTCTATGCTGCTGCTGTTTGCTTATGCAGTATTTTGCAGGATGGAGTCCTGGTTCCAGACTGAAACCACATTGTGCAGGGCAGCGATGCAGCCTGCTGAGCTGGGGGAGGTGGAAGCAGCATGGTACACGGCCATGAGATCAAGTGGTGGGGTACAGCATAGGGTGTGTTGTTTCAAGAATCCAGGCTGACAGCAGCTTCAGCCCTCTTTTCCTTTTCTGGCGACCCCAGATCTGCCCTGAGCACTACTGTCACGCTACAGTCACAAGAAAATAGGCACTGGTAAACCGGGAAGGCTGTTCTTCGTTGTATTTAGTGCTTTTTATTACACATCACAAAGATTTTCATGCAACCTCTCATTTATATTCTTTAATATTTTTTATCTCAAATACCACCTTACTACTACCACCATTTCTTCTCCACAGGCAGAGAAACTGAGGCACTAATGCCTTAAGACCTGTATTTTCATGCTTGCTTGACTTGCAAAACAGCAGCCCCCCCCCTTCAAGACTTCTCCTAACAGCGTGAAATCTAACGAAAGAGCATTACTGCATTTTGGTACTGGAATGATGACTACTCTAGAAGGTGATTACTAATTGTTTTAGGTTCCTCTTATGAGTAACTATCTGAAGTTAGCCCCCTCAGCCATTAGATCTACTTACATCCCTTATTTCTGTTAACAAGTTTTGGCAATATATCAAGATGTTGCAAGGGGGTTTGGATATGTAACTCGCATTGTTTCCAGTCACGTAGTTGATCGGTGGAAAGGCCTGAAGGAGAAGACAGGTTATTTGATCCCATGACCTGGTGATGGATTTTGGTTTTTTGACCCCACTGCTTCTACCTGTGCCACTGAAGTCAATGAAAATGTTACTGACTTTGGTGGGAGCAAAATATCAGGCTGCTGATGGTGAGCTGTGACAGAGCAATGCCGTAGTTCTAGCAAGAGAGCAATGCAGGATTACTAAAATGATGTATAAAGAACTGTTTTTCTACAGCAGCTTTAATTTTGACCTCAGCTTGTACTGAAGCTGATCTGCGTAGCTCAGTCAAGAGCAATTACACGGTATGCTCACTTGGTGAAGGCTCTGGTGCCCTCCAGCGTGGTATGCAGTGCTGTGCCAAGTCCTTAGGCTCCTGCCGCAGCAGGAGCATGGCCATGTGGAACGCCCGGGAAGTGAGGACTGAGAGCTTGTTTGCCCAAGTGCGAAGCCTCCCTGGTGTCGTACTTGAAAATGTGATTAATGAAAGAATTTGTGATGCCCACAATTTCGGAAGAGAGCCAGTGTTGGGATGGACCTGCTCCAGCGTTTGCAAACACAGATGGAGGAGCTCTGCCTCCTGTTCTTGCTGTGCTTCTTGTCAGCTTTCTGCTGGGTCTTACTCTCTTGGGTCTTTTTCTGGGGCTGGAGAGGGTATGGCTGTTTCAGGTTTTTGCATATTGCTCTGTTTCTGACAAACAGAAGAAGTGACTTAGGATTCCTGCTGATAAGAATCTCAGTCTCACAGGTTACTCTGAACGTTTTGGTTGGTTCCTGTGAAGCAGACACCCTGATGTTTCTTTGATTCATCACTTATTTCCGATCTCTTAAATGTTCCTGAACTGACTAATGCCCTTTTATTATTCCTCACTAGCTGTCAAGAAGAAGCAAAATTATACTAGTGCACATGAGGCAGTGAAAGCTGGCGATGTAGAACAGCTTGCGTCAATGATAAAAAGTGGAGCTGGTATTAATGAAGTGGATTTAGTCCACAAATTCACACCGTTGCACTGTGCTGCACACTCTGGAAGTCTGGAGGTAAAACATTATATTGGTGTTCAGACACAGCAAGGTTTTTATAGGTTAATGTTTTCTTTCTTTGGGAGAGGCTGGACACAAAATAGCTAGCTTTGATCAAGCTAAATCAATAATCTCTGCCTGCTTTTCTCATTACATATATTCACCAAGAGCAGAAATACAGGATTTGTAGGTTTTCATTTTGCCTTTCTGCAGCCCCAGGCAGTTTATACAGTCTATGTTGCCAGATTTTACAAAATCAGTGATTTTCTTGCTCTGAGCAAAGAGTGCCCTTCTTTTGTCCCTATTCTGTTTTTCCCTTCTCGTGGGACACCTAGAAAATCCTGTAAGATGTGTAAAATGTTCCGCAGGTGATTGAAACAGGTGACAAGGGACATGACAATGTGCTCATTCTGTTTACCAATGTCCTGTCCCATGCCTCATTCTCTATAGAAATAGTCCTAATACATTTTATTTTAACAAAAAAAAAAAAAGTTGAATATTGATGGAGCAATCAGCAGGTGCTTGCATGAATGTTTTGAACTTCCAGGACTGCGCTGCTGTATTCAGCACAACATTCACCTTCCTTTTGCAGCCTCCTTGTACAATCTTTATAACAATCTAACCTTGAAGCAACAAGGCCATGAATAACCACATAAACATTCAAGTCCCAAAGGAAAGAATATAAAGTTCTCGCTAAACTCAAGAAGTAGCAAGTGCAGTGCTGTTACTGGAATGTACAGAAACTGTCAAGAAAATGCTGATCATCACATTGTCAACCCTAAAACCAGATTGCTTACCCTTCCTTTTCTGCCTCTATAAATTCTGCCATTTTTCATTTGTCTCCTACTTTGCAATCAATGTATTAGACTTTATTGAATTATCTGTCATCTATTTGTCACTAAGCTCCTTCGTGGAAACAGTGGAAGAGCCAGAGCTGTAGGCTGGCCTAAAAGAAGATAAAAAATCCTCATAATATGTAATAAAAAGTTTTAACTGGTCCTCTAGTTGGTTTTGGATAGTCCATAAAGCTTTCCATTGCAAGCAATAATATCTGCTGGAAAAAGGTGAATAAGCAAAACTAAGCTGTGGAATGATGAGGAGAGGGATGGGGTTGTGTACACCTAAGGAGCCTAATAAATTAAATGAGGCTTTAAATTTGGTTCATGGTATTTTTCCTGCCAGTAATTTTATCTGGAATTCAGGTGAGCATGTTTGCGTTGTTTTTTCCAATGTTTTTACCTCATGCCATGTGAATACTCTCACAGATTACGTTTTAAATCTGGAAGAGTGAAATTAAGAAGCTATACTGTAAAATCAATGCTAGGCTCTGAAAAAACTGTTAAAATCAATCAATTATTTGCACCTTTTGTACACTTGGGTGAAACCTGGAAAGTATAACTTACCTGTAACTTCCTAATGCACAAGTGTCTGGCTAAGGCATGCTCTGTGGTGTCATATTTCTATAATGAAGTATTCCGGTGCTATACATTCGCTAATGTAACATTGACTGATAAATTATAGTTAAAATGTACCTCAGATACACGATAAGAGTAGTTAAATCAAAAACTTTGGTTTTGGTTGAGCAGTGCCTTCACTGGTTGCTCTGGCACGGAGCTGATACAAAACAAGTAACTGTCGGAGGCTGGACAGCAGCTCACCTTGCGGCTATCCGAGGTCAGGATGCTTGCATGCAGGTACGTATACATAATCACTCTCAAGCGAAAGTAAGCAGGGCAGACCTTCAGTCTGGACGAGTTCATTATGAAGATCAGCTGAGAGAGCTCCTAATGGAGCTGTGAGTATCTCGTCTTGGTGTCTTTACATCTGGAATTGAGTCACTCTTGTTAAAACCAGCGCGCTCGTTTGCGCTATGTGTACGAACAGATTTATTTTGTGTAGTGTCCTTGTCTTGAGGTCAGCCCAGAGTTACCCTGCCGATCCTCTCAAGTCATCCTGCATCCAACCTTTGCTTTTTCAGCTTGTGAACTGCACTTCTGCTTTGCATTTCTTTTAGGCTTTGTTAATAAATGGAGCAAATGCAGAAGCTCAAGATGATCGTGGGTGCACTCCGTCCCACTTGGCTGCAGCCCATGGGCAGTCTTACACCTTAAAAACCATACTGCGAAGTGGAGTGGTGAGAGACTTTTACTCACAGTTCCCTAGCACAGAGCCAAAGTCTGGTATCTTTTTCCAAACAGAACTCTTCCCTAGATTAAGCTGAGATTTAGGACTCTGGATTAATTACTGTTGGTATATTCTTGTTTGGTGACTTTATTTTTAGAGTAAATTTATTTTAAGATACATTAGGGAAATGATCCAAAAATCTAGAGAATCAATAACGTGAGTAACCCACATTCCACTGAGGATGTCATTAAATGCAGATCAGGCACTGTGGTGGTTGTGATTTTTTGCAATTGTACAAATCTTCTATAGTGAAGGAGACGTGAGCGTAAAAAAAAAAAATCCAGATGCATATTTAAGGAATAATGACCAATGCCGTGATAGAAGTATGTCTAAAAATGCACCTTTTATATGTGTATTATTTAAATAAATCCAAGAACCTGTGAAAAGTACCTGTCTTGGAATAGGAACTGCATACATGGCATGAAGTTTGAAAACAGCTATTTGATACGATTTCAATAATTTAACACAACGAACAGCTGATTCCTATTTATAAAATTTGTCTTGTGTCTTAAGAGTCATAAATGAACGAATTAACCTGCTGCTTTCATTTTAGGATGTAAATGTTTCAGACAGGAATGACTGGAAGCCTGTTCATTATGCTGCTTTTCATGGTCGCTTGGGGTGTTTGCAGCTTCTCGTTAGATGGGGAGCGCGTATAGATGATGTGGATAACAATGGAAACCTTCCAGGTATATCAGGATAAATCGTATGGTTTTTTAACCTTTGCTGTACAGTTGTTGACCGATATGGTAATTGTAGCGAATCGTAAGTGATGCACACCAACAGCATTTGCTGTTTGATTCCGCACAATCAACGTAGTTACTCCATTTTTATAATGATGGGGGAATTTATAAAATCCAAAGTATTTACCTGTCGGTGGCAGTATCCTATTCACCTCCTGCTGCTGCTGGCGAGGATCAGAGCTCATGGGTGCTGGAATAGGGAGCAAGCTGAGCCTGGCTGAGAGCGCTGTGTAAGTGGGCAGCATCTCATACGCGTGCGATGGAGCGCCTGTGCCGGTGGAGGTGACGGGAGGAGAAGGGTGGGTGGAGCAGGAGGCAGTTCCAGCTGCGGTACGCTCCTTTCCGAATTTGTGCCAGGCTTTAATGGCTGTGCCAGTGTGATCAGATTCTGGCACGTTCGTATGCAGGTTTTTGTATCCCACTGCTGCTTAACTGATTTGGTAAAACCCTTGTTCTCATTTACCTGTGATTTCTTCATCGTGATTTCTGCAATACTGGTGTTCTGTGTTATCTGTAATCTGTACTCTTTTCATAATCGTGAGCGTAGTTGCTTTAGCACAAAAAATGGGCAGCGTTTATTCCTTGCTCTCCATAGTTTCTCCAGTGTCCCTCTGCCTAACCATGCCACTGCCTCAATATTCTCTGTAAGCTGAACGTATTGTTCATACCCTGCGCTCTCATTGCATCCTTTCCCTTTTAGCATTTTCCTTCTTACAGTTTGTCACATTGTTTGTTCCAAATAGCATATTTTTTTCCTCTGTGTTTAGAATTATCTTTTAAAATCTGTTCTTAAAATCTTTCACCCTCTGTTAAGCACCGCTTACCTAGTAAACTGGTATCTCTGTTCTCTTTTGCAAACCTGGGTCTTGTTAAAGGTTGTGAGGCTCTTGCATCCCAGCAGGACATCTCCTGTGTGAGCAATAGGAGGTCATGATGTTAGGCACCCTGGAGGCAGCGCAGAAGGTAGCTTTATTTGCATTTGGGAGCACTTCCCTGATAACAGGCTTTTATGGAGAGGTGGCAGATGCCACCTCTCACAGTTCTACTTAAACTCTCTGTATATACTCGTTAGTAGAAAATTGGTTTTGTTGTTATTCTGACGACTGCAGAAGCCTGATCCTCCAGCCTTTGTTCAGTTTCATTTGATCATATTATCATCCGAAGGAAAGAAAATGCTTTGGAACATTGCTAGTAAAAGACTAATATAGTGATGTGATGTGAGGTACAGACCAGCTTTTCCTCAGCTTCTGAAACAGCAAAGTGAACTTAAATCATCTTTACATATTTCAGCTTCAAGATTAGCTGGGCAGTGCTATAATTTTTCCTAACAGTATACTGAAAGAAGTTTACTGAGGTTGCAATGCCATACACCTAGAACTTGGCTGTACCTTTTGCATATGTGTGTTACAGTAGAGGCTTTAATTACTTACAGCATGCTAATTTTTGGGAAGAACTGTGGCTCATTCACTGTATAGAATGGGCTGTGCTCATTAATTCAACAGTTTTTTTTTTTGGTTTTTGGCTGTGTCCATGTTTCATTTATTGCTCTCTAATTAAACCTGTTCTAAAGATACTGCTAATTTAATTGTAGCACAACATCTGAATTTTTCACTCGCCACTTTGGGAAGAGTGAATAGCGTTAGCCTGATTTTACAAAAGGCGAGATGAAACACAAGAGAAGTTGGGATACCACCACCAACTACCCACTGCCTATTTGTGATGCCCGAGACAAGGTTTTTCAAAGTTCTCAGCATTAAGCTGCATATTTTGTGTTACCATCACAGCACTCTGGCTGTAGTCTGACCTGCAAGTGCGCAGCATGCCTGGGGCTCATACGGCACGGTCATGTGTCGGGCACTAGCTACTAGGAAAGACACAGGTTAAAAGCCACCTATGAAAGGTTCCTTCATATGTCTTCCACAGCATCCCACTGAAACTGTGCAAAAAGGTGGACAGAATACAACTCCTTAATCTATTTTCCCTTTGCCATCTTTGCAGAAAACGTTGAGCTTTTCTGACTGTTTTCTGCACAGGACAGACATCTGATTGAAAAAAAAAGTTTCATCCCAAAAGGTGAAGTTTTGTCCCTGAGATTTTAGGTACCTGAAAGTGGATTCATAAGGGTTGAGTCAGTTTTTCACCAGCTGACTAGTAATCTGTGCTTACTTTTAAGAAGGTACCCCTTCTTTTCACTTCTCCCTGAGTAACTAACTCCCTGAATAAAATTAAGACAATGAGAAAAACTGCCCTGATTTCAGTGAGACTCAGATTCTGTCCCGTTAAATTTTAGCAATCATCTGTACTGAAGTATTGTCATCTTGCCATAAAACCAATATCCATCACCTTTTAGAGCAATTACACTCTGGAAAGCTGTAGATGGTTTGCAATAGAGAATTTGTGTGTGCCAAAAATTAAGTTACATGGGTTTTTTTGGTCCTGGCTACATTATTAACTGTGAAGGTAATGAAATTCTTGCCTGGAGACAAACTAATCCTTTTGCCTGTAGAACATCAGCCAACTTTTACAGAGCATTTTCATGAAGTGATAACACATAATAAGCATTTATTTGGCAACTTCTTCCCATTAATGGGACTAGAGAATATTAATAATTTCAAAATAATGAGCATGTGTTTTGTACCTCTTAGTCTGTTAAAGGCCCAGCACTCTGGTCGTATTAAATAACGAAACCTCAGCCTAGCCTAAAGGACAGGGGTGGAAACACTTGGCCCCCCCCCCAGGGAAGCAGTCACTGTCACGGTGAGGCGGAGCAGCTCCTGCACACAGCAACTGTCCGCAACAGTTGAAGGAAAGAAATGTACGACACCAGTCCTGTGAACAGAAGCCTCTGTCTTGGGATGTACCTTTACCCAGTAAAGCGAATGTTACTGTCCTCATTTTATAGCTGGCGTAACTGAGATGCCGAGGTGTGACGAATGTGGTGGCACAGTAGAGGTGGGACTAAAGCAGAAATGGCCTCAGCTCCTAATCAAGGACACCCCTTGCTGGCCCTCCGTAATGAGTATCCCTAGGAGAGTGAAGTCAGCTGCCGAGGAGTGAGATTTGTTCGTGGGCAAGATGAGACCCCGGTGGCACACTCTCCTAGCTAGTGCTCAAAGGTCTCTTGGCAGCGTCGTGTTGTCTCCTGCAATCAGCTCTGCCAGGGAATCATTGCTGACCCTGTCCGTGACTCCTTTACCTCCTTTGCATGGAGCAGAACTCTGTCCTGGGTAGGAGCTGAGCATCCCCTATCCAGCTGAGGCTGCTCCCACTTGTGCCGTGGTGGATGGCTCAAGTGCTGGTAGATGAGCTGGATCTAACTAGTGGTGAGAACACCGCTTTCTTGGTGGGCAGCAGTGCTCTGCTCTAACATACTTTGTTTCACCTTGTTCTGTAGCTCATCTGGCAGCAATGGAAGGACACTTACATTGCTTTAAGTTCTTGGCCAGTAAAATGGCCAGCGTCATGCATGCACTGAAAGCCAGGAACGACCGAGGAGAGACTCCGAGGGACTTGGCTGAACGGTTCTATAAAGATAATATTCTGCAATATATTGACAGTGTGGAAAAAGAAGAGGCGCATCCAGAGACACAGGAAGGTGAGTATCAAGATACTGTTAAAATAGGCATTGTAATTCTATAGAAATACCTAATTCTGAAAACTTGTATGAGCAGAAGTATAACATTTAAATTACCAATATAAGGAAGAGCTGTTCCTTTCAGTACTTACGATGCTTACTGACAGCTAAAGCTTGGATACACAGTGTGATTTTATAAATCTCTTAGGTTTACCCATTATTAAAATAAAACATGTCACACTATGTTGCACAATGAATACCAAGCTATCCATGTTCTTAGACTCCAGCAGACATCCAGAAGAGCTGTATGATTTTCATGAATTTTCAGATTTGCCTGCTCAGAGTCCCTTACTTGTATCGAATAAATTAATTATTATTAATTTATTAATTAACTGAAATTAAAGTTACTTGCTAACCAGCAATACTACTGCAGTCAGAACAGCCGAATGATGCGAGTGTGGCAAGGTCTGTAAGGAGAACCTTCAGCAGAGCAAGGATATGAGAACTGCACCTTCACCTCTCTACCTTTTCCAGGCACTTACTGTCCTTATCTGCTAGTCTTTTGTCATTATACATATATGTATATATGTCAGTACTCCCTGTCTATAAAAAAATAACTAGAAAAATCAGATTGTCTGTATAGGTAGTTTTTAAGCATGAAGTAGTTCGTGTATTTGGTTAGACTATGAAATTCAAAATAGGTAAATGATTCCAGTTACGACCAGTAATACAACATCAACCGTAAAGCAAAGGTATACCTATTATTTCAGGTTTATGAAATTAATCTCTTAACTGTATAAGATGCCTGTAGCCATAACCAGGACATGTTTAATCAAGTCTATGATGAATGGTGCTAGATATGCAGCTGCATTTTAACTGATTAAGGTGCATTAACCTGGCTAGCTACAGCTATGAAGTGCCCATGCATAAGTTGCTATGAGAGGCAAGCAGTGAGAGACAAATATGAGCAGGTTTAGTGGAATTACTGGTGGAATTACTGGGATCCGTTTGGAAACTTGTGCATTTCATTTTCAGTTTTAGCTTTCCCAGCCCATGGTGCTGCTTTCAAAGGGGACTTGTTAGTGCTTAGAAGATTAGTGAGAAGTGGAGTAATCAATATTAATGAGCGGGACGATAAAGGATCCACTCTCATGCACAAAGGTCAGTAATTATGTTCTGGGTTTCAGCTTGTTACTGTTTGTTGCTGACTTGTTTACTTAGTTTTTCAAGTGGTTGCTTGTCAGATCAACTTCATGGAAAACAGCATCTCATTTCCTGAGGGCTTGAAAGGGCAACCCTGAAAAAACGTATTTTGTGATGTGTGCGCGCATAGGTGTCACTTTAAAAAAACAACATAACCAAGCTGAAGTCAAGAAAGAAGAGTTTATATTAAAAAGAAAACAACATCTATACTGAAAACTAAATTGTGTTTTTTTTATCACGCAAGACATGACTTTTAGAAACATTGGCTAGCTAGGTATAAGAATGATCTGTACTGTGGCGTGGGCCTTTATTTACTGAGGATATCAGTACTGTGGAGATGTGTTGTTAAAACCACAGCAAAGTCATTTGGTAGTAGGCTGTGAAGGAAGGTAAACTTCTGGTTTCTAACACCTGGATACGTAGTAGAGTGCTAGCATTACAGATAAATGGTCCTTTTGTGTTTGAGGGTTTCACAGTAAAGTCTGAAAGAATAGGAGAGGAAGGAAGGAGGGAGGTATTCTTGTAACATGCTTTTAACACTATTTCCCACATTGCTTTTTGAATAGGTATAAATGGTAGAATTTTTAAAAACATGATTAAAGTTGTCATTATGAAAACTGATATGTATTGATTTTAAAAGTGTTTTCTACATTCTTTCCCACGCTTTTTTCTTGGAATGGTGCTAACCTACAATTGTTTCACCCCCAGTCTTCACATGCAATGTTGGTATTATGGGGAAACACTATGTCTGATTGTAATTTCATTTCCTTATCTCAGTAAGAAAACAAATATGGCAAACATCCAAAGGGGGTGCTGTCAAGAAATGGATTTATTCTTCCTTGAGAAAAACAGCTTACAGGTTTCAGCTAGACATGCCAAATACTGTCGTCCATATGTGAGACATCATTTCTGGCAGCACGTGGTATGAGCAGTAGCTATGCCAGATCATATGATTAGGCAAAGCTGTTGCGTTAGGCTGCAGCTGAGAGGTGTTGCCTTGAGGGTCTGGCCCAAGAAATGATTCACCTATAGCTCCAGCACAAAGCCCTGGCTCCTCTCCTTCTCCATGAGACGGCGCCGCACACCGCAGATCGGGGCAGCCAGCTGTGTCTGATGAATGGGAGCCCAGAGCTGGAGAGAGGTGACGCTGCATCGCTGCAGATCGATGACATACAGGCCTTACTGCGAGAGGCAGCGTTATTTGTGTGTCTCATGCTCAGCGGATGAGACTGGGCAAGTTTAGTTTAACTCATGTCCAGGAAGAGTTGCCAGTAAATTTTTGGAACTAGAAAGAGGCGCAAACCCACATTGCATGATCTTCCCCAAAACCGCGTGTACCCATGTGACTTGAACATCTTGAAAGATAGGCTTCTCTTGAAATAGGATCTCCCCAGTGGCATGTTAGTGAACCCAACCTCTGGCATGTCAGATAATGACGAGTGGGGGACATTTTAGGTTTGAAACACTTGGATTGTTTATAACTGACTTGTGTGCACCTTCCTTCCCTTAGCTGCTGGACAGGGGCATATCCATTGCTTGCAGTGGTTGATTGAAATGGGAGCTGACTGTGACATTACAAATGATGCTGGAGAGACTCCAAAGGATGTAGCCAAGAGGTAGCAGTACATATCCTGTAGCTCTGTCATTTATTTACTTACTATTTATATATTGGTATCATGTCAGCTTTGTTGGAATTAATCCTGATTTTCAGTGATGGACAAAGAACAGATCAGGTCCCTGAATTCCAGCTGAGTGATACGCAAAGCTGTACTGTAGCTGTAAAAGGTTTTAATTTTCACTTAATTTGATTTAATTCTTTTTTTTTATGAAGGTTAGGCATGGAAGATGAAAACTAACTGATCTGCAATAGTAAAGTATGCTCCAGCTGTACAAAGTAAATGAGAACTAGTGAAGGCCAGCTGATTTTTGCATTAACAAAAATAATACAGTTTCTGATGAGATTCAGTTAAGAAAACCTGCAAAGGAAAAGATACCTCTGATGGGGGAGTCATTGTCATAAGATTTCCTTGAGGCAGAGCTCATGCCATCAGAATACTTCAGAAAGCAGATTAGCTGCTCATAGTTTGTGTACCAGTGCTTCCTTTAATCCTGAAACCCCCTCCAATAAACGGGAACATGAAGAGTTTCAGAGAGTTTCTATCACATGCAGGGAGCATGGCTGCATTTTTCTCGATGATGGGGATATTTCAGTGTAGGTTAACTGTTCTCTGTGCAGATTTGCCCAACTGGCAGCTGTGGAACTTTTGACACAAAGAACTGGAGACAGTAACTCTAGTGATGAAGAACTAGATGCGAACAACGTAAAGTTTTTTGAAAGACATGGTGTGGAAGGGAGTACAGATAGCAAAGAAGATGTAAACCTGGATAAAGCAGAGAAAAGGGACGCACGCAGTAAGCACTGTCTTCCCATCACTCCTTATTTGGAAAAGTTGGTCTCAAGGCATTATAGTCCTAGCTGCACAGTTTCTGCCAACTGCTGTGACTTTTTTGTTGTAATGTGAGATAGTTGACGGGATATTTGTACCACTGAGCATTCAAACAAGTTGTGGAAAATTAGCAAGCATAGCAGAGGACAATCAGAACATAATTGTTACACTGTTTTAATCCGTGTTGGTGAAACCATATTGGATTGCTACTTGTTTTTGAGATCTGTCTGCTGTGTGGGTGTCAGGTGTAGCTCAGTATTTGCTGAGCAGTGTGATTTCTGCTCTGTGTTTGTGAGACTGGATTCCAGACTACTGGATTCCAGCATGACTCTCTTAATGCATTTTACCTACCTGGAGAACTCTGTCTTACAGTAAGGGCCTATCGCAAGATTCAAGAACTTCAGCAACTTCTAGAAATTGCCTACAGCAACTACAGACAGCTGGGAGGAATAACTGAAGAGGAGAAGAAGATGAAAAAAGAAGAAAGGGAAGTTGAGAAGTAAGGTTAACTTGCCCTGATAACGTTTAACTCCATGAGGCCCATTTTAAGGCCTTCTTTAAGTCTAACTTACACTTAAGTTGTTTTGGCCATTCTGTCCTGTCCACTTACCAACTTTAGCCAGGCAAACAAGAAACGGACTTCAGCAATTTGTCCGACTATTTCTAGACTTCTACCACCAGGATCAACCCCACAGCACAACACAAGTGTTTGATGGGTCCACACTTCTTGTGCAAGATTATCTGTTCGGCCTTCAGGTTTTTCTGCAGCTTATGTGCAGTAGGTCTGATAAGTCCTGCCTGTTTTGTTTGCATTCAGGATGCCAAATACGTTTATGCACTTTAATAAACCTGAAAAAAGGCATTAGTCTTAGCATGGCTTGGATGGAAGTGCATATACAGCAGAAATTATTCAATCACCTGCTACATTCCTGTGTCAAGGGCAATATATTTCTGTGCTCAGGAAAGCATCAGCTCATATCCAGACCACACAAAAAAATCTCAGCAAACCTGCCCTTGCATGTGAAGCACTTTTCATAAAGTCTGTCTAATTCACAGGGTCTCCATTAAATGAAAGGGTTCTGTTAGGTTGGTCACGTAATTTGATGGGTAGACTTTGAAACCTTAAGCTTCAAAGAAAAGCCCCTCTGTCTATCAGAGATGTAGAGCTTAAACAATAATGCAACATCCAAAAGACAGCCCTGTCTCCACCTCTACCTGTCGAAGGTTTGGCTACCCACTGTTCTCAGTCTCTCTAGACAACCACATCCATTATGGTTTTGGGCCACCCCAAACCACTGTCTTTATCTGGTCACTGAGAGGAAACTGTATCTGCATGGCTTGTATGCCCTCAGGAAGTCAGTAGACTTACCAGTCTGTGTAGATCTGGAGCAGGTAATAGGTGTTGCAGATTGGAATTAAGTAATTCGTTTTACAACCGTGTATGAGCCAAGAAACAGGTCAGGATTTCTTTTGGTTCCAGATCACCCTTTGGCTCAGCCCAGGCTGAAAGTCCATCTTCCTTAACTTGATATGTCTGCAGTGTAGGTATCTGCATCCGAGTTAGTTAACTTGAGCTCCTTTTTAGAATTCTTGGAGAGAGGTAGGAGCTTTCAGAGCACAATTAGATGTGTACTTCAGGATGAGATTCATCACTTCTAGGAGTGTCTCTCCTGGCTTTAAAGGACGGTGATGTTGATGCCTATGTTGGAAGGTCAGAGTAGTCCATTGACAATGATGGAAAAGTCACTGTTGACTAATGGCAGAAACTGGCTAGAGCAGCTACTCAAAAGCTAGCAGTGTCTATTAGAGGGCTCTGATAAGGCTCTTTAAGGGATTTTGCTTTCTGTGGTGTGTGTGGCTAAACTAGAAAAATTGTGAGGATCTCTGAAGTGTCTCTTCTCACCTGTGGAGGCCCCCCAGCACTGATTTCCCGGCAAAAGCACAGGACCTTCCTACAGCGTCAGTCAGGCTGATACAGCCTGGTAGCTTTGGGCTGCGTGAGTCAAGAATATGTCAGCCCGGGAAATGTGGTAGCTCTTGCTGAGAGCTTTCCTGCAGTGCTGTTTGTATCCACAGGGCAGACGACTCCCTTTTCCTTTTTCCAATCTTCCATCTTTGTAGCTGCACTAATTCATCCTGATGCAGAGGAGAGCCAGCTCAACTCCAGATGACTCAGTTGCTGAGGTCAATTGCTGTTATAATGAGAATATATGTGAATTATGTCTCAGCTAACCAGTTCCAGGAATCTCAATTAATTTAGGAGCCGTTGTGGGTGTGACCGATGAGATCTTGTGCAACTGTGTATCAGTCAGTGCTTCAGTTTCCCTTTAGTAGGTGTCATGCAGGCTGTCATTTGAGTATTCCTCATCTGTGGCTAAGCCAATCAATAGGAGGGATGTAGAGGTACCAGATGTAAACGGAAAAGCTGCCCCTGACCTCTCCAGAATCCCAGTTTTATGCTTTTTCTCTGTTTCATGCTAACCTTCTTGCTCCTTGGGCACTTCTCCCTCTTCTGCAGCTGGAGACAGGCCTGGGTTATGGCCTATACCAGAGGCCCTAGCGTCTGGCTCAGTGTGTGGGAAGATGTCTCCATCTCGTGGTCAGATTGCGCTGAGCACAGCTGATGGCAGAGAAGGGAACCCAGGTGTTAGAGCTCTTGCAGAGTCCTGAGCCGGGAGCACACCGTAGCTGGCGTGAGGAGTCCTGCACTGCTTTTGCTGTGACTGACCTGTTCCTCAGCAAAGGCACAGGACCACGTGGAGTAGCCAGGGCAGGTTTGGATGCACTTCATGCTCTGCTTGTCTCCTTTGCTTTTGGCAGGGCTGTGAGGGAGCTGGAGGCCCAGCTGGAATACGAGCGAGTCCGGCGGGAGAAGCTGGAGAGCCAGCTGGATGACTGCCGTGCTGAGATAAGCCACCTTAGAGAGAGCCTGGAGAAAACCCATGTCCCCCCTGCTCTCCCCTTGGTGAGTGCCACACGAACTCTCCCAAATGCGTGGGACAGAGGCTACTGCCTGTTGCTTGCACATGTTTGTTCTCACTAAGATTCTCGGGCACGGCGCTGGGAAATGCTGGAGTAAACGCGCAGCAGCTTTTAGCTTGGGACGCTGAAGTAAGCAGTAGCCTTTGTCGCGTCCTGACAGCGTCTCTGCTGTGAAAGGATATCAGTTTCTCTGTACCCTGGCAGAGAAGCACCGATATTCTTCATCTTCCTAGTAACAACAGGGAGTGGACTGATCTCTGAGTACTTCCACGCTGCATAGGCAGTGACTGACAGTTCATCTTGGCTGGTAGCTGGTACCTGAGACCTGCGTGTTGCTTCAGGAGAGGTGTTGTCACCACCTAAGGGATTACCTGGCCTGTGGGCGTGTGGGGATCGCAACCGTGGGTTTGTAGGATTTCATAATACACAAGGACACAGCAGCTTTTATCCTCTAATTTCTCTATTACAGATTACCACAAATACCACAAAGCCCACCACCAGCAAGTATACTACCACAAAATCACCACTAGCAAGTATACCTATGACTAATAAAGTGAATATATGTCTATCAAGCTATTACAAAATACTATTAGCAATCAGTAATATAGTATCAATCACCAGTATGGTAGCAATAATAGCAAAGCAATAATCAAGAGTATAGCAATAACCAGGTACATACTATTACAGGTTACTACAAACAGCATTAGTGAAGCAAACTTATCAACAACGTAACAGCTGGTACACTGATGATTGATTACCTATAAGAGTATATCATGTTGGCATGAAGTGAATTAGACAGATTTCAAAAGATGCCAAACCATCCCAGGGGAGAGGGCAAACTGATCCCCGGGGTGACCCAGCCATCCCCAAAAGAGGGGAGGACAAACTGAACCCCAAAAGTGGGCCCGGTGGAGGGACCAAGAAAATAACAGAGTGTCACTTCGAAGATGATCTGTGTCACAGAGTCTGGAGTCAGCCAGACGTTCCTGGTGAGAGTCCAAGATCTCACTGAAAGCTTGTGCGGAGAATTCAGCCTGTTTAGGAAAGGAAAAGTACGTGCAGCATGGGAAGCTCTCAGAGAGAGAGGCTCAATTTTGGATTAAGCCTTTTATATCATAGAATCATTAAG
>VZTL01061878.1:26317-42225 GCA_013400535.1 Scopus umbretta | reverse complement strand
TGAATGCCAAGACTGAGCCTTAATTAGTCAAAAATAAATGTCTGTGTACAGCAATTATCATTATGCTGGTGGAAAGAAATCATTGTATTGACATAAGACATTTGGCCAGGTTTCCTTGTTTATAGTGAAAACATATGTTTGAAAAGAATTTTCTTTTCTCCGTAGTGTTAGTGCTAGCAGTGTCACACAGACAAAGAATGATGTGATGGTAATGGTCTGGTTTATCTAAATAAATACCAAATAAAAAGTAATAAATAATTTAATAAAATTAAATTTAAAATAAATAAATTCAATACTAAATAATAAAGAAATACTTAAACAGCTACATGAAATAACCTTGTATTAGCAGAGCCAGAATTAATTCTTTGTACTGCATAAATTCCAATCATTTTGCCTTGACTATCAGTGCAACTAAGTTTTTCTTAGTGAGATAATAGCAAAGTCTCTGTGATCAATAACATTAGTTTATGAGAATAGTAAAAATAGATTTTATAGCAGAAGCGCAGAGCTATTGTTTTGAGAAGCAGCTTCGGATAAAAGCTTTGCATTTGCTCTTTTCTCCCGAGACTACTAAAGAGAACACTAAAAAGTAAAATGGGTGACCACAGAAGCAAGTAGGGTCACCCATTACCAGAGATTCATTTTATTTCCATTAGAGGGGGACTAGAAAGCATCTCACACTATTTGTACCTGATTTTCCATTATAAATTACAGTACATGAGATCATTTAAAAATCGCTGAGCCTTTCAAATGAAGCTGGCGCTGTTGCTGTTCCTTAATAATTGAACAGTAAGAAATACAGGATCTCCATTTTCATCCAAACAAAATAACTTCTGAGATTCTGGGAGAGGGCAAAAAGGTGTATGAAGTACAATCTTCCTAAAAGCTTATAGGGCAGTCTCAGCGGGGATTTAAAGAGCAGGTTTGGGTTCACATTTAGAGGATGAGGCTTTTTCAGTCGACTTCCACCTGCAGAACGGAGTCCTGGGACCACACACTCAGCTGGTGTACATTGGTACAGGAGCATTCAAGTGGTACACCAGTGTGAAGTAAATGCACTAAAGTCAGGGTACTATTTGTTTAAAACCATGATCCAACTCAGATCCTCAGGTCCTCTAGTTCAGTGCTGCAACACACAACCTTTCGGCTTTAATGCTTATCTGGGATGAGGGGCAGCACAGTGAGACAGCAGAACCTCACTCTGCAGTTTTTTTGCTGAAAACTAGTTCCTGATGACAGGTTAGCAGTTGTCTTGACTTTCTGTACATGTTGTTACTAACATGACGGGGTTGCAGCTTTCTGTTTAAAAACCCAACAAGGCACTAGCACCTGTAATTTCTGAATTGTGGCACTGAAAGAAAAATGCTGGGAGAGAAAAGAGTTCCTAAGAGAGACTCCAGTGTAACTGCTGCCGTATTTACTTCCATTTCAAGACATAGGCTAGGAGCCTGTGCTAAAACCCATTGAAAGTATTGAAAGCGTTCTCATCAACTTCATTGAATCTTGGGATCTTGGGTTGGATATTATTCACCTGATCCCTCCGTGGCAGAAGCGTGTGCCTGTGTGGCAAGTCATGGTCTAGGAATTCGCAATGAAAAACAGTAAAATATTTTAAGATGCTTTCAGGAATATTTTTTAAGTTTGGCATTTTTTTCATTTCACGTGAAGGAATCAACTTCTGCCCAAACATGTATAGTATAATAAGCCTCTGCAGCAGTAATTGTACAAGAAGCCAATGGCATAAAAATGGTAAAAGGAACCCCTTTTTTTTTTTAAATAAATCATAGAGATCAGAATCCCAGGTAGTAATTAGCATTCACAAAATCTATAAAAAATCCATGAAAATATTTTTTTGTTGTTGTTCTCTGAAAACTGTTCACACTTGTCAGCTATTGTCAATGGGGAGAAACTCTTGATAGCAGACCATTGCATTATCATATCTTTATTCTACTAATTACTTGCATAGTTTCCAGAAAGACTATGTAGGCTCTTTCTTTTTGCTTAGTTACTCTGGCATGAGAGAAATACAGGGGATCATTATGGGGCACATAAGTTCCACACAAAAATTCTTCAAGCATGGAAGAGTGGGTTGGTTTTTTAAGCATTCACTTTTTAACAGTGCTGACTGAGCAAGTGTGGGGCTTTGCTCACATAACAAAATAACATTTTATACCTACTTGTTTTGATATTTATTTATTATCTATCTCTCAGATAATATGTGAAGTGCTTTGAATGACTTGTAACCAATACTCCTCTTCAAAATATGATACTGTCTCAATTTTTGGTACACAGCTCTTCCAGTGAGGCAGGAATCCAAGGGAGTCTAACAGTGGGTTTTGCAGGAGGTATTAACCCAGCCAAATTCTATCATTTGTAATTAGAATTGGCACATTAAAACAGTGTGCCCCAAATTTCAGTTGGGTATGGGTCCTCTCTGAAAGTAATGGAAAATACAGGTCTAAGCACAGATGCATGAAATTATTTCTGCAAACCGATGCACATACTTAGTTGGTTTGATTGCACAGTCATTCGATAAAAGGACCTACTCTTTTGTTGTAAAGGCTTTTGGAGAAATTTAAAAACTGCAAAACAAATCACTCCTCAAGGACGCCACTTCCTTTTTGTCCAGTAGTTTAAGGTTGTGAAGAATTGTCATAGTATTGGGCACAAAGGATGAACTCTATCTGATATTTTTCAGCTTTACACCAGGGACCTCCAATGGGGCAGAACTTTGCTGTATCATCAAGTTGGAGGAAGCTGCTTTCTCTGGCAAAAATCACAGGCCTGACTCTGCTCTTGCTCGCAGTTACTTCAAATTTAAATTTGGATTCAGTAGAGTGGCTTTGGATTCACTGAGAATCTCTCTCTCTAACTTCTGTGAGCTCTGATTCAGGCCTTTTGTGTAAAATAAAGGCAGAATCCAACATTAAAGTACAGTGTATTATTTAACTAGTTATTAGCTAATAAAATGAATTCATGAACTCCTTAATTCTGTTCAGGATTTGCTCCTCATCCATCCATGCTCTCCTGTGGAGACCAGCACTAGAGTTGGTAGAGAAATTGAGTTTGTTAAAATAAAAATATGGCATCATGTCTACAATATTTCAGCATTGTTTTAATACTGCATTTCAGCTTTGCTATTTTGATTGACTTTATTTTCAGTACCATATTGAAGCATCTGTTTCTATATGTTATCTCCATAAAATAATGTATAGAGTTAATGCTGTCTGTTGTAACAGTTTCTCCTTATCAACAGCATTGGAATGGAACATTTTAATAGGCCTGAATCAGTCGCTCTCAATCTGCTCCTGCTGAAATTTTTTTTTTTTAAATAGTTTTTTTTAAGCAACCCCCCCCGTAAAATGAACGTTGCGGTTTCTCATAGAAAGAGGACTTTAGTTTCTGATCCGTTCTAACAAATCTTTATGGGGGCTTCTGCAACAATATGATTAAGTATAACTTTCCTATGTAGTAGCTGGAATGTTTGCATCGATAGCAACAAGATCTGGACCACACTTCACAGTTGGCATGCTGTTTCTCCAACGTACGCATACTCCTAGCTGTTCTGCCTGCTCTAAGTAATTTCTGTTTCACAGAATAGAAACACTAACTTTATGCTTGACATGCTGTTTCTCCTCTGGGATTTATTTTCCTTTTCTAATATATTCTTGCTCTTTAGAACTAATTATTATACAAAAAGATGAAAGGATTGCTTCCCATTTCTTAAGACAAAGAGGTGAACTAGAGATAATTACTTAAGCAATAATACAGTTTATCAAAAGTAAATCACTTTTTTTTCCTTGCTAGCCAAACAGATGTTTGCTTTTTAATTGTTGCTTTGGGGTAATTTTCTGTTATGTAAAGCTGTTTCCCCAATTTCTATAATTATATTGTGAAAGTGGTATGTTGTAGAAACTAAAATGCAATGTTAACTCATTTTGCTTTCATAATCAGCTGTACAAGTCCACTGAATATCATGTAGTTAAATTTAACTGTAAACCTACTGGACAGATATCCTGTATGTTGCTTGACTTGTCTAAAAGCACTGGCTCTTGCAAAAGCACTGAGCAGCAAGGAATCATTGAACATGTAATAGTGCACTTTCATTATACTTCTATGTATACATGTTAGGGTCTGTCCTGTGACATCACATCCAGTATCGTGAACTTCCAAGACAAAATCTATTACTCCACAAAATTATCAGCTCTGTCTTTAAACATGTCAAGCACTCCATGTGGGATAAAATGATGTGTTTATTTGCTTCATTACTTATCATTTCCTTACTCAGCTAATGTGTTGTCCTTACATGTCCTTTTGTCCTTTCATGTCACGTACCATCTTTTGTAATTATTCATCTTCATTTTCGAGGAGCAGAATGGCTATGGTTGTGTTTTCTAATCCTCCTTGAAGTTCAGGTTTTGTTTATTTATGACTTTGGGATGAATAAGTACTGCATGACAGAACTTACCTAGAAGTCAGTGGACTCACTAGAGCAGAGTCGCTCTGTTGATGGGGTCCTGATACTTCTACAGTTTTGAATAAACTCAGTGGTTTTTATAAAGACTGTAGTCTTTGTAAAGACTGGGTACGTTCATCTGAGCCCAGATGAACCTTAATTTGCTCTGTCCTGCTTTGCTGCTAAAGCTTTTGTCTCTCTCATGTCTCCCTCTGAAATACTGTATGAGTAAACAGGTCTGCTTACAAAGTGGCTTTGATGTTCCTGTAGGATGAAGTTTTTCTTAAAGACTAAAAATGATTGATCTGTGACAGACGAAGGGGTTGGTTCTTGCATGGATGTTTCAATCAGATATTCTGTGTGATTTGTACATGAAAATGTTATCAAAATACTTAAAATTTGGAAGGGAATTAAAAAGAAAAATAGTTATAAAAGCATGATCAGTTTGGATGTTTGGTGTAGTTATGAACTCAGTTACTGCCCTGCTCCTTTTTTATTGTGGAGGAGGATTTGTCAAGGCTGAAAAATAAATTAATCCAACTTTGTCATAAGAACATACTTCAAAAAAGATCATTATGCACTGTCCATTCATTAATATACCAATGCCTTTCTCATAATTTTTCTTCACATTAACAAAATGCAGGTGTTTAAAGATCCACATGAATGTTCACAACGCACTTGTTGCTAGGGTGTCTACTTGAAAAGTTACTTTCATTTTTGCACAAGATGAGAAGAGATTAAACTCTTCCTGACGTGCAGAAAAGTATTCTGTCTTCAAAAACATTCATAGTGAAAGCAGTTAAAATACATAATACATGTTCTTGTTACTACTTTTTTATATATGTAATTCTTGCCATTGCTGGACAGACAATGCTATATGACTGAATCGGAAGTTGTGGAGGACAAGCTTTTCTCAGTTACTCTTAAGACAGAAAAAGTTTCCAAGCACCTGAAATGACGAAAAAGATTCACTGAATGCAAATGACAGCTTTCATCTTCCTTTATGAAGCACATGCTCATGAATATATACATTTTTGCATATGTAGAAGCTCAAGTGTATCTGCTTTCCGATGAATGAAAGAATAAGGAAATTATGTATTCAGAACTAGTTAGAAGTTTGCTTTTTTTGTTGAATTCTCCAGTTTAATTGAAGTTGCTTCCCTGAGATGGAGCATTTCTAAGAGGATGCCAGATTTGAGAAGGGGGCACTGTTATCCCCATCTCCTTTTAAAAACCAGTATTGCTTTTGGTGATGTAACAGCCTTTTCTCAGTTCAGTGCTGTCTGTCTTCACAGTCTGTCCATCTAAAGTAGTGGAGCATAGGAAGCTGATCTCCTAAGGGAACTCTAACAATATTGACAGGCTTGACTGACATAAAGCCAGTCTCTCACCTCCATTGAACTCTTAGAGTAAATTCAGGGCCTGATTGAAGAGAGATAGGGCTTTAGCCATTGACTTGAATGGGAACAGAATTTGGACACTGGCAACTACTGCCCTCTCCTAAAGCAGCCCTGAATATCTTGGCAAATGCTGTTTAGAAGCACTATCAATTTCATCCTGCTTCCTTCTCAGGACTGAAAGCCAAGTTCAGGGCTATTTATGTCTTATTAACTAGAGCAGGCTTTGGATGGGAACTACAGCAAGCATTTAAATCTTCTCCTTGAAAAATGGGTTATGGCTTAATGAACCTTGTTCAGGTTAAAGCTGTTATTTATTCTTGATATTTGTATTTGTTACTGTCAGGTAGAAGTCAAAGAAAGAGCAGTGCCTTCTATCTTGAAGAGTTTATCAGGATGGAATAGCCTGACATTTGTCTCAAGTGAATCAATTCTCACTTTTCTGACAGGAAATACCAACAGTGGATTTTCCAGATATGCTTCAAAATACCACACATGCTCAAAACTTTGAGGATGTCAAGAACCATGCAAAAAGATGTGCTTATCAGTTCAAAATACGAATATCTACAGATATACAAATTACATTTTCTAATAAGTCAGCAGTATAAAAGGTGAGAGAAGAGGCAGGGACACAAGCATTTGTTTTCAGTCAGTGTGTTCATACAGAGGAAAAGGAAAAAAGTAAAAATTCAGTTCGTAAACTGAAGACTGTCTGTCTAGAATGGAAGAGAGCAAAAGCAGAAAAAGTTTAAAAGATTCCCCCTTTTCCTTCCTCCTCTTCTGAAGTATTTCGGGGTAAAATAATCCACTTCTGCTGCAATCCTTTGATACTATTCGCATAATGTTGATATTGTTTGAATACTTCCTAAATATTTTCTTTCTGAATTGATAACCATAGTACCCAATTGTGATTTTTTTTTTTCTTGTCTGATGTAAATATATTATTTTTAAAACACTTCTGACATTTCATGAAGCCATTAAAAAAGAATTCTACTTAGAAATAGTTTTCCTGATATAGTGGAATAGGATGTGCTCTTTCCGGTATCCTCTGGTGTTAAGTATTTGATTAGTAAGAATCACAGAATTATTAAGGTTGGAAAAGACCTCTGAGATCATCTAGTCCAACCGCCAACCCAACACCACCATGCCTACTAAGCCATATCCTGGAGTGTCACATCCACACGTTTTCTCAACACCTCCAGGGATGGTGACTCCACCACCTCTTTGGGCAGCCTATTCCAATGCCTCACCACTCTTTCAGCAAAGACATTTTTCATAATATCCAATCTAAACCTCCCCTGGTGCAACTTGAGGCCATTNACACTCCTGCCCAGCTTGGTGTCATCTGCAAACTTCCTGGGGGTGCACTCAATCCCCTCACCCAGATCATTGATAAAGACATGAAACAAGGCTGGCCCCAATACTGAGCCCTGGGGAACACCGCTTGTGACTGGCTGCCAGATGGATTGAACTCCATTCACCACCACTCTCTGGGCACGGCCATCCAGCCAGTTTTTAACCCAGCGAAGGGTGCACCCATCCACACCATGAGCCGCCAGCTTCTCCAGGAGAATGCTGTGGGCAACAGTGTCAAGGGCTTTACTAATGATGGTACTAATGTCAAATATTCACGTGCATCTGATCTTGCAAAGCCGAGAGAACCTGTTTTACAAGGGATTTCAAGAGGACTGAAGTAAACCAGAGATTTGACTTCTTCTGTGTACTTAGAGCAACATGTTTGAATTCCTAAGATGCTGTTACACTCTACATTATGTCCTGAAAGAAAAGTGATTATTAATTTCATTTCTTTATATTTTGAGGTTGGATGCCATAGTTGTTTCCAGGTGTAAACCATTGAGACCTACACCACTTCAGAGCCAATAAGCTAATTTTCTGTCTTGCCATTTGTAATGTGCTACGTGCCTGTGATTTTGTTTTAAAAAAACAAAACAAACAAAAAAAAATCACAAAACCCCCAAATTATCTTATCTGGACTCTGTCAGAACACTTTCTTTTGATCTGTTTGCTTATGTTATTGTTGATGGACACAGTTTGACTTTTTCCCCAGAATTCCCCTCAGTTTGCTGTAGAGGAGTATAACCTCCCATGCAGAAACTTGCCTGTGAAGGGCAAAGTACTGTTGTCCTTTTCCATCTTCCTCCCTGCCTCCTGAAAAGTCTGTACAATGTTTTTTCTAGTGGGGGGGGTAAAGTTGTTTGGCAGTTTGGTTCAATCTCAGTAAACCTTAGGAGGCCCCAAGTTAATAAATAAGAGGTTGTCAGATGATAATGCTGGGTATTGGGAATTCCAGAAATGGCAACAGCTTCCTATTTGTGGTTGGCTAATATATAGAGAGGATATGTAGTAAACCATATGATTTCCTAGCTTGCTCAACCACATCATAGTATATGGGCTAACACCACATGTGTAGATTAGCAGATGATCATGGCATGTGTAAATATCCAGTGTGCAGATTGTTTTTACATGTTCCTCCTAATGGTTTCGTATGTTGCTTGATAGTTGTTCAGTGCTTAAAACAAAAAGCTTTTGAAGCTTCAGATGTGATGTTTAATAGGTCTTTCTCTAACGCTGGCTTAGCACCTGCTCCTCCCCCACAGTCACATCAAAGTGAATTGTAAGTAACCACTCTGAAATCAGGCAGCATCGTGCTGTGGAGTAAAACTGGTGAAAGTGCTCTCCATCTGAAGAAAGAATGTCCATAGCCACCTGGATGCTTTTAAAACTTCATTGTTTTAAATTTAAAATGGTTGGCTGAGCATTGCTGCTACCAGAATCTGATACAATAATCGAAGTCAGAGGTGGGGAAGGACCTCTGGGGTCACACAGTCGAGCTTTCTGCCAATAATGGATTGTTCCCTGCAGTTCAGTTTCTAGTGACCTTGGAAATTACTAGCCTGGTAAACTGGTAATGAAAATACAAAGCTGTTAAAGCCTCAGAAGTAGCCAAAGTGATGCTGTCCCAAGGAGAAATTGTGGTTTTGATGTGAGATCCTCTATGTGCACTACTCCTTGGTTGCTGTTTTCAAGTGATCACAGTTTTAATCTACACTTTCTGACACATTTTGAGCTGGCTGTAACTAAGAGCTTGTTTTAATATTATATGAATTTATCTCATCCTTTAGCCAAATCATAATTTTTATTACAAATATGTCAGTCAGCAACTTGACTAACCCCCCCTACCTCAACATTTCCTTTGTGTCCCTGCTCTTTTATTCTTTCAACATTTTTAGCCTCCCAGCAACAGGAAACGAGGAAGAAAAAACAGATTTCTTGCTTTTTTGGTCAAAACCCCTGGTTAATTAATTAGACCCTCTACTTGTCATGCCTGGGAATCCAAAAGTTCCTGCAAAGATTCAGAAGTGACACATCATTTTTAGAATTCTTTCAACCAAGGCAATGTTGGTTACTTCTCTGTTGATGTAGGCAATAAAGGACAATCCTGGCATATACCTAATGAAGTGGGTAGAATTCAGCCCCTCTTTTAAGAAGGAAGCAGCAAAGGCAAGCTCCCACTGGCAAGCTAATTGCAGTTTTGGCTGAAAATGGTTTAGGAAGCTGTTAAAAGCTGGGTAGATGGGGAAAGATCCCAAGACACAAAGTTCCCTTTCTGTTGTACCCATTTGATGTGTGGTAATTTCTTCACTGGGGGGCCCTGTTTGTGAGCTGCCTTTCGGGGTGTGCAGCACTCTGAATATCCTTTCTTGCCAGGGCTCCGGCCCCCCTGACTATTGTATTCACACACACCAGATCTCAGTTGGAGAAGAAAGGGGTTTTCTCAGCTGCCAACTTGCTTAAAAGAGGAGTTAAGAGGAAAAGAAAGCTAATTGGACTGTGCTTGGCAAAAGTTTCTATTTTATTCTGTTTATTCAGATTTTTAAAGGATTGGGTGCCGAGAAACACAAAAATAGTGAGAACACTTATTCCTTAAACAGATCCTTGCGAAGTTTTTTGCAATAAAAACAGAAAGCTGCTTTAGTAAAGTAGTGTTTATCCTTGCACTAATGCTGGTCATGAATACGTGTCTAACTTAGCTGGAACTAATGCCTGACTCTACTATTCCACTACAGCAACTTAACATTCTGCATAGGCTGATTATTTTTTCAACAATATTTGTTAAATTCTTTTAAGAGCTGCCAGTATATATTTTTTGAAGCTTAGTTAGTAAGAACAGCTGCCAGTGGAGTCAAGGCTAAAGAGGCAAAAAATATCTGCAGAAGGCAAGATTTTACTTCAAAAGATCAGTATTACAAAGCACTACTGTTGCTCGTATAATCACTTTCTTTGGGGGGATGCTAATATAGACTGGGTTTCTTGTCTCCACAGCCCCCACTGAGCCTTTGCTGTGCAAATTTGCTGATGGAGGGCAAAAGAAGCGCCAGAATCAAAGCAAATACACACAGAATGGAAGGCCGTGGCCCAGAGAAGGAGAGGTAAGTGCCACGCGGCAATTATTTTCCTGGTGTTTGGCAGAAGTCAGCTGCAGGCCTGGAGGTCTGCCTTTCAGGGCTATGAAGAAATCAGATTGGACACAAAATACTATAGTTTCACACAGAAAAAGGTACATAAGCAGGGGGGAGAGGGAGACTTATAATAATGTGTGGAGTGTAAAGTTACAGGAAAAGAGAATTTCAGAGCTTGATATGGAGCTGTATGCAACCTTGTCCCACCATGAGTGTTCTGTCTGCAGCTGGACCTGAGCCCAGTATTCTCTTCTGGTGTGCCATCAGCATCTATAGTGTACCTTTTATAAACCCCAAACCAATTTACACTTAAGCAACTCAACAAGTTATTTCTTCTATATAGGTCGTGGTGATAAAACATCATCAGGGAGTAGGAGGGCTGTTAGAAAAGGGAAAGATGCACTTACACATCCAAATATATGGTTCATGTAAAAGTTTCTCAAAAGCTTATCCAAGCTGGGCTCTTCATTCTGTCCAAGACAAAACAGTTTACAGTAGCCTCGGCTCCCTCATGTGTACAATGTTAAAAAAAATCTAACGGTTGCTTTCTGCTGTGCTGCAAATAATCTGTTACTGGAGTTTCCTTTCTGTGTACTTGTACATGAAGTGACTCCAAATGTGGGTGAAATAAGAAAGGAATTTATTTGACTCTTCAAGAGTTTGTTTACTTTTCTTGAATGTTATTGTAGGATAAAGACACTTGAATAAATGAGGTAGATCTGGTCATAGTACCTTCTTACACATGATTATAGCTACGGAGGCTGAAGGACTTACAAGTATTTCCATCCTAAACACCTATTCTTTGTGTTTAGGATTGAGAATTCAAGGAAAAAAAAAGAGTATGTTGCTCAGTTGTGACTCACTAGAATACAAGTTGGGGCTTGTTTTTTTTTTTCCCCTCTGTTTTTGGGGGGGAGGATTTTGCTACATTTATTTCAATTTTGCAAAGCAAATAAGAAAACTATTCGGTATTTCTAAGTTACATGTTTCTAGAGGGTTTCTGCTTTTTTGTGGGTACTTAATTTTGCTAGCTGATACTTTTCAAACCATTAGCTTATGACATACATACCCTAGCACGATTGGTGAGCTCCTAAAACAAACAGAAAGGCCTCTTGAAAGCATAGAAATTTCTCCCTCTATCAAGGTAGTTATTGTACACTGTTCCAACAGCAATGCTCCAAAATATTTTTAGCTTTGTGGGCTGAAAGTGCCGGTGTGGCAGCCACATTTGCTACAAGAGATTGCAGAAGTCTTTAAAGGTTCATTGCATTCTCTTATGTCGTATGTCTCAAAAAATGGGGATGTCTCCGTAGGAGCCATTATGGTTTGCCATGTTAAGGATCTACTGAGGAACAAGTACCCAAGAAGAACTTCAAGTGATAGACTCAGGTCATCATATACAGAGCTTGAAAAACAATGGTCTATATATAGGAGACAATAATAAACCATCAATAAGGTCAACAATCCGTATTTTAAAGACTTCTAAATCCCTGTTTAAAGAGTAAATGCTTTCGTAGCTATTATGTCCACTGTTGTATACTTCCTTCAGTTCAAATCAATAAACAAGAGAATATAAAGTTAAAGCCAGCAAGCCACCATTATGCCTATGGCCTCAGGGCATCAGCTTATTACATTGTACTTAGTTCATTTGCTGCTGCTGGAGTGGCTCCTGTTAAGCACAGTGATATCCCTGTGACCTAAAGGCAGGGTGTGGTTGGTGTGTTTATAGTATCAACATTTAAAAACTAGTTTTCAGTGCTGGGAGACATCATTCCTTATTGTTCACAGCCAACTACAAAGCTGCTGTCATGGTATAACCTACAGATGTAGAATGATTGTAAAGATACAAACTCAGAAATATTTCAGGCTAGAAGTGTGTACTGTTTTCTTAGATTTTTGGTAACATCTGGTTAATACCTTGCTGCACATTGGGTATGTACAACTCAAAGCATCAAAGACAAAAATGCATGT
Organism: Scopus umbretta; assembly: GCA_013400535.1. Lineage (NCBI taxonomy): Eukaryota > Metazoa > Chordata > Aves > Pelecaniformes > Scopidae > Scopus > Scopus umbretta. Next base: position 29,920 of record VZTL01061878.1, on the reverse strand, counting down.
TCTCTTTTAGGGTCACTCATTTATTGGATTTCTTCCTCACCGTTGTTAATTTCTTATTTCCAGTGTAAAATCCTTCTGTGTAATTACTCTTATATTTTATATGCAGTAGGGTTTTTCTAACTCTTTGTCCTTCAGTCATCTTACTCTAACCACAATGCACCATTCAGTTGTTGTCTGTGTAGCAGCACTTGGGTAACTTTCCTACGATTATTCCTGTCAACTTTAATTTCTTTAAAAAAAGAATAAGCAGTGAGTAGTGAGAAATAATTGATGTATGACAAGTGTCATAGTTCTGATTACAAGTGGGATCTGGATGTATTCCCTGAACCTCTGCTTTTTCTTGGTTTCTTCCCCAAAGAAAAACATTGAAATAGTGTCCAAGAGATTATTCCCTCAGTATTTGCACCCTGGCCAAATCCTGTGGTATCTAGACCAAGATGTATTTGGCTATTGTTCAGATAAGCCTTTGCATTCTTGAATACTTATGTGAAGGGCATTTCTAAAACTTCTGAGGTTTAACCAGCATTAACACTGACCGTGCATGAAGATTATTGCTTGGAAGGACAGACCCCAGAGAAATGGCACTAACTCATCTGTCACTGGCCTCAAATCTGAGTATGCAAAGCAGAGGCAGGCAGCTGTGCCCAGTGCTCTGCTGTAGGGGGGAAATGGCAGGAGATTTAGCGAGGAGGAGCAGGTCTTACCTCTCTGGCCATGCTGTTCTGAGGTGTTTCTCTCTTTTATGGAGAACTTCTGGGGAATTTTGTAAGAGAAGATTACTTTATTTGGTAAAATTTTCAGCCCATACTGCAGAATGTAATAGAAAATCTTATTCCTACCATACATTTGTGTAGATTGCTTCATAACCATATAGAAATACTTTAGCTGGCTGTTAAATTGGCTTACCTTTTAAAGTCAAGTCTTTAGGAATACACTGAATTTCCCTAGGGCTTTTCAGGGGGTTTTTTTGGTACTTGGTTACTCGGCCAATTGTAACCAAGGAAGAATGCCTGACCTTGAATAGCACTTTCTAGTCCTTACCCTTCCACTTTTGTTTGAAGCCTCAGGAAATACTCAGCAGATTTACTGAGGCATTTGACTGAGGATTTGTGATGGCTGACCAGTTCTGGACTAAGGAGCTGAGACCTTAGATTACTGATGGCTTTGTAAAAGACTGTCAAATTAGGCATCTAACATACAGGTGCAATAGAAGTACAGTGAAACCTGCAAATGTTGGAAATATTTGCAGTGAAATTCTGACCCAATAACTGAGTTATTAGGGTTGTTTTTTTTTTAAATTTCAGGATAGTTTTTTTGCTGAGTCACACCGGTTTAATTCAGCACCGTTTTTTGAAACTTTCCCTGACAAGATCATGTTGAGATGGTGATAGAGGGTAATCATATTCAAATTCTGTCTGTAAAATGTTTGATTTAATTTACCTCCAAATTGCAATTGACAGGTCTAGAGGTGGGTGACATTTCTCAAAAAAAAAGTTCATTAGCTGAAAATGCATCTAGGGAATCAAGAGTAGTTACACATTGAGATCAGACTGGATTAAAAACTGCAACTTAAAGTTTACCACATAATCTTTTATTGCAGATTTTGTGAAACTTTATTTTGGCTATTCAGAAATACAATCTTTTGATAGGTGTATTTAAGGGAAGGTTTATTTGGAATTTGTCTGGTAGAAAGGGAGAAATCTCACATAAACTGAAAACAAATGAAATGGTTTGCATCAGCCCGAAGTTTATTGTTGTTTATATTCTTCTAGAAAGAACAGTTCTAGAAACGGTAGCCTTCCTATATATGGACAGCCCAAAGTGAGAAAGTTTATTCTTTTTTACAGTCACAGGATTTTGAAACCTTTGATACTTAATTTGCAAGTTCCTGTAAAATTTACACCATTTAAATATTTGTGTTATCTCTCTTGCAAGAGAATATCACTATTACAGTATTGGTGCATATATCACAACAGCGACATGCACCATTGAATGCGACCCCTTGTCACTGAGTTTGGTCTGATGTCTATAATGCTATTTAATAATTGCCACCAATAATTCTTCTGTTGATTGCTTTCTTGCTTCTGTAATCTGGGTTACATTTTTGTTTCTCAATAGCCAAGAGGTTAACCTCCATTTCCTCCTATTCCCTCTCTTCCTCCTTTCTCCCTTTCTCCTTTGTTTTCTTTCAAGATCAGTTGGTGAAATGTCTAAGGAATTAAACATGGTTTTAGATCTTTCTTAAAAAAATAAGATGACCTAGTAGTTTGGGAATGTTGCTTTTGTTAACAGTTTCTCTTTTTATCTGCTACTCATTACAACTTTGTCTAATGTAAACAGTAATTTAGAGAGACAAACATAGAATAGGTAATTTGAGAGACTTCCAGATTTTTTGTAAAGTCAGTACCAGTGAAGGGCTGAAGCAGTTGATCCTGGTGCCAGTCGCCCCTTTATTACCAGCAGCAGGCATTTAGAAATGATTAGTAGATCTGTGCCAGGCCCATTTATAACTCAGACATAGATTTCTTTTTATGCTTCCAAGGAGATAGGTACTACTTAGTTGTGTTCCATAATCCTCAGTGTCTAGGACTGATGTGTTTTATACCTAGACAATTTTTTTTTTTTTCCTTTTCTGTGGGAGACAATTTCCAGGCCTGTCCAGATATGCAGTAGCACCCTCATATGCAAATCACACACAAAGACATTTACTATATATTTAGCGTGAGTGTAAGACATTGGTCGATATTTTGCATGCTTATTTTCAGCAAAAGCTTATTTTAGCAAAGAGAAGAATTGAACCTGAAGAGAAGCCTACACAGAGGGAAAAAGTGGAAGGGTGAAAGGTAGTGGGCAAATAAGTGAAAAGATACAGAACAACGAGTTAAAAATTCTTCATGACACCAGGATGCTGTCATGGTGGGCAACATTTTGAAAAGGTGCCCAAGTGGCACAAATACCAAAGACCAGTTTAAATGGTTGGATTTTGAGCTTCTCATAGAAGTATTTTAAAATAGTGACCTATGTGAAATCACTGTCCCTGAAATCAGGACTTTAAAAGGGATCGTTTTTACTCATAATAAGAGCCGCGGTTTGGTTAAAGGAGAGTCAGGGCTCTGTGAGACTAGTTTTCTTAGTTTTCATTTTGGCTTTGGATTTCCTTCTGCGGCAAAAAAGGTCATGCCATTTTCCCCAGAGATTTTCTTGCAGTTGGGTTTTCCTCCAAATTCTGCTGCTACAACAGTGTTTGTTACGCAGAATAAACACGTTGGAGACAGGGGAAAAGGACATACCTTTTTTTTCTCTCTGCTGTATCCCCAACATATCTGATGGGCTGTCATTTTCAGCAATGCTGCAAGTCATCCCTGGAAGTCTTCCCAACTCACTGTAACACACACATCTAGTGTGCAGATGTGACTATAATCCACAGCTGATTTAACACTGGATCAGACTGATGGCAAAACAGGTATGCCAGATCCCCAAAAGCAGATGGTTCGTAGACCTGAAGATGGCAAGGTTAAATATTTGAGTTGGCTGAGGAAACAGTATAATTATATTGTACTGTATATGTCTCTATGAGGAGGATATTATCCTCCTTTTTTTTTT
>VZTL01061878.1:2568-21767 GCA_013400535.1 Scopus umbretta | reverse complement strand
ACTAGATGATCTCAGAGGTCTTTTCCAACCTTAACAATTCTATGATTCTATGATTCTATGATAGTACATATTATATTAAAAGAATGGCATTTTCAGTAAGCAAAGCATTTGCCCTAGCATCTGCTTAAAAGAATAATGAACAAAATATATAAATTTAATAATGACATTTATATTTTTTTGGCTGCGTAAGGCAGTGTGAATCCTGCCCTTTCAGATCAGAAATTATTTTTGGCCTCTGGAAACTTGGACCATCTCCTCTTAGACCAGTGTGCAGCTGCTGGGCTAACCTGGCTCTTCCAGGAGTGCTGCCTGCTCTCTGCCTCCTCATCACCAGAGTGTTTACCCTGCCTGCTCACCTGCCTGCATGGGGGCCAGCCAAGCCCAAAAGCTTTCCTGACCTGTCTGAGCAGCCATCTGGAAGGGGGCAGATGCCGTTATTTGAAAGTACTTTGGTAGATGAGTCCAGGGGCATTAAAAGCTCCCGCCAGGAGTGTGGACCCTGCTGCACAGTTAGTAAAGCACCTGTCCTTGAAGCGAATGCCTCTGTCTCCTGTCTCAGGCAGCAAGCATATGGTCTCGATGACAAGCAGAGAGAAATACAATGCGTTGGAGTGGGAGAGTGCCATGGCCATTTTTCAGCTTCTCCCAAAGGGAAGGGAACACCTTGAGTAATGGGGGTCCTCTCCTTCTAGCCCTGCACAAAGGGAAGTGTCTTTCCATCTCCTGATCGTGTCTTACATTGGGAAGTATTTCATGAAGGCAGGAAAAAAAATAAGGAAGACAAAAAGTCAAAGCAAATGCAGTGTGCAGGAGGAGAGATTATCAGTCCCACATCTTAAAGTGGATGCTGGGGAAAAAGCTGGTCCTTCCTGTGTGGCCCCGACTGCCATCTTGGAACATAAGGTGGAGTGGGAAATTCAGTCTCCAGCCCTGCTCTCTCCCTGCCTTTCCTGCAGTACCTGTGGACATGTCTGCTAATGGTGGTGGTGGTGGTGATGGTTGTTAACTGGACGCTGTTTTGACACTGCCAAATCCTTTCGCACAGGTCACCATCTGCTTGGTGGTGAACACCAGTTGAAAGGCTCTGTGTAGCCCATTAATAAATTCTTTTGCTGTCCAGATTTCTGAAGTGTTTTAAAAGCCCTGTTTAAAAGCTCAAAAACTTCTTTTTTTTTTTTTTTTTGGTTGGTCTTTTCTGCTTCACAGCCCGCTTCTTGTTTCTTGTCTTAAGGTAAAGAATTAACCGTAAGTACGAGTGACAGCTTGGGGAAATGGTAGACTGGGGTCATGCAGGGTATGGCCTTAGTAGGAAAGATGAGGTTCCTTCCTGAGAAGCTCTCGTGAACTTGGCTTTAGAATATTTACCAACTACCTGTCTCACAGGCAACAGCAGGATTTGGCCCTGTCTTGTTATAGTGTGCAATTGGATGTAAATGCATCGATCTCAGTGGAGTTATTAACTGCTACTGGTGCAACAAAAACACCATTTGGCCTAAATGTTATGGAGAGATGACAACCAACATACTGATCAGATCTGTTTTTCAGGGATCTCTCAGGCAGCAGAGGTAGCCAATCTGTCCGTACTGCTTTGGGCCATCTGAGCTTCCCTGGAGAGTTTAGATTTCCATCTAAGTTGCATTCGGTTTTTATTCATATTGGCTTAGAATATGTTTAACATATTTTTTTTGTTTTTTTTTTTTTTTTCCTACAGTAATAGTAAAAATCTGTTTTTCTTCCCTAACTATGTGCAGGCTGGCATGGCTTTGACTTACGATCCAACAGCTGCTATACAGAATGGGTAAGGAATGCACGTTTTCTTATGCCTTTTTAAAAATCATTTTGAATGCCATCTTCTGTTTTCACTTTCTGTGGTGAAACTTACTCAGAAGCAAATTCACTCAGTCATATTTTGTCTGAAGCACATAATGCTGTATCGTCAGGTTCTTCTTTTAGTTTCCCTTTTGTTTTTATGGCCTCTTGTTTGTAATATCCATTTGAATGGGAAGTTGTTTTTCCTAATAGTTTCCATCTTTATTTGGCAAATGCTGGTGAATGTTTTTTTTTAAGCTCTTTCTGTCATGAAATGGAAACCAGTAAAGTTTCCCTTTACTGGCTTTGCTTTTGTTAAAATAATCATTGAAGATTCCAGTGTATTTTGGATAATAGAGCTGTTACTTCATCTGGGGTTCTCTCTCCAGGCTGGCTGGCTTCCATAGCATTGTCTGAATAGAAATGCCTAATAGGGAGAAAGCCTGAAATTAGTGTGTTAGCAGATGGGATTTAGGGGTAAAATTCTGAGCAACACTCTTCTTCATTTCTCAGCTACGGTTTGCCAGCACAAAGAATTGTAACTTTTTTTTTCAAATTTGGCAGAGGAGTTACATCAACATATTATTTACCTGCATGCTTACATTTCCAATTATTTCATGAGCTAGAAAAACAGAGCCTTGAAATCTAGCTGTCCTTTCAGAGAGGTTAACAACAATTTGAAGAGAAGCAAGAGGTTCGGCCCTGAACTCTTTGACAGTCACTCTTTGATCAGAGAGATGTTGATATGATTATCAAATTCCATGCATACTCCTGTCTGCATTCTCCAGCTGAAGGGGAGAATGTATTGATACAGGCGAGAATCGGTTCATTTGTTAAATATTTCTTAGGGCACTGCTAGTTGAAGCATTTAGGAAAAAACTAGCATTCCCAGTAGTTTACCAAAAAAAAAAAAATCAATTATAATAGTTAGTGTATTTTGCTTAATTGTCCTTTGCAAGCAGTAGCTTTATAGGACTTGTGATATTCCTGTGTTGTGGAGGAAGTGGCCAAACCAGAGCAACTCAGGAAAAAGAGGGGGTTTGCGTAGTTGGGATTTCAGAATCCTCTGGTTCTGTTTCCCTGTTCTGACCTCCCAAATGAGTCTTTCTCCTCTATTGTTATTGTTTTCAGTTGGTAACACATTATAGGCTATGAATAAAACCATCACTAGTTCATAAACACCAGTGTTTCATCCAGACAATGGGCTTTTATTTCAAAGATATTCCTGCATGTCAGTTGTGTGAATGTTTTGGAAACTGTAAATTGAATGATCCTTTGAGATTAATATCACTTTACTTCAAGAATAATTTTTTTGAAATTATGAAAGTTCTCTCAGAATCAGACATTATTTGTACCAGAGAGTACCCACGCTGCTCAGGTGTTCAGGCTGCTCAGTTGTTTTGGTCACTCAATTGTCTGAACACGCTGTCACTGATCATTGGAAAAATAAATAGTACCCAATGGAGAATTTCAGCTCTGCAGTTTTTTAAGTGTTCTTGTATTTGTAAAGCACGAAATAAACTACAGCACTGGATGTCTCTCTAAGAGTGACAATTAATTACCACTTTGACATATCTCTTGTTTCTAGAGTGTCAAAATATTTTCAATTTCATTGGGACAAAAACATCTCATTCAAAATACTCTTACAGTGAAATCTTGATTGCATGCAGTATCACGAGGAGAAGCTCTTACTATGTGGAAAAATCAATTTGTCCACCAGAAGTTGCACAACTGCTTTTCTGTCCTTTGGTTACATCTTTAAAATGCTGTCACCTGGGGATCACCAGGACCCTTTGGTTGCACAGTTTCTTTTTGGCTCTCCAGGCGTTCATGTAGTAGTCTCTACATATCCTGTAGTTATACATTTTTACTGTTTTTCATAAGCCTCTTTACTTGCAAGTACAATAAAAATCTCACTCATGGGTTTTATTGTAGCTAAGTCTGGAAGCACCTTGATGCTTTGCTTGTAAAACGTGCAAATGCGAGTTGTGGCTCACTGACACAAGACACAGGTATCATAGCAGGTGTGTGGCCATGGTGATACAGAGTTAAAGGCTCTTAAGCACTATGAAGTAAAACAGGTTAACTTAATCGAAGGGGCGTTAGGTAAACACATTGCTCTTCCTCACAGTGAGGACAGTCTGGAAGTGAGCACAGAGCTGCTGCTTGCAGTCCCCAAGTGTTGATGGTGTGCCAATACCCACCCTGTGGGTAAAATGCGGCATAATACTTTGGCCGTAAGGTGGACCAAGCCATTAAGGTTTGCGTGGAGCAATGTTACCCAAAGGTCTGTAAAAGAAAGACCGCTTCCTTGTAGCAGGCCTGTTCGGTACAGCAGTCAGGTTAAGCGGGTGTTGACCCTGCACACAGCTCAGGACTTGTTGATGTGCTGTGGTAAGGCATGAGTTGATCAGTCCTTTGGGTGCCCACCAGTGTGGAGCTTAGTGAACTGAGGCTGGAGATGAGAAATGTAAAGATACCCAAGCCAAGGCGACGATTCAGGTGAGGTATGAATTACCAATAAAACTGAAAAAGAAAGATTGACTGCACATGCTGATGTGCATTAGAGTCCTTTATAAAGTTGTTAGATCCATTTTGATGCATGTAAGTTGCTAAGTCCACACAGGATTATATGGAGGATGGAAGCCTACTAGAGAGACGTGTCTCAGCAGGTGTCATAGGGTAGTATTTAAAATTCACAGTTCCTTAAGAGGTGTGGATTATGTTAGGTTTTGGGTTGGGGCACAACCAAACCTCAGGGAAGAATCTGGACTCTTGTATGTTGTCCAGACAAAAAGGTAGGTTCTCATTGCTCATGGTATAGTACTATCACTTTTATTACTGTATAACTGCATATTTGCCTTGAAAATCTATAGCAGGAATAAAACAAAAGAGAGAGAGGCTTTCACTGAAAATAGCTAAGATTTTTTTTTTCCCCACAAAAGAATAGATAATTTTCTTCTGAGTCTATTACATTGTAAAGCTTGATTCTCCATTTCATTATATTGTTTTTATGCCCATGTAACTCTGTTTAAGCATCCAGTGGAGTTACATCAGCATAAAACTGGTATAATGGAGTAGAGAATCCAGCCCGTAGTGTACCATAGCATTGCAGCATGAGTTACTGAAGATGTGGTAACCACACACTTCAGTAGATAAGCTCTTTTCCCCTACCAATCTCTCTGTGCTTTTTTTTTTGTTTTATAATCAGCCTTTTCTGAATTGCATTACAAAGGTACTCAGGTTTTATTTTGGGGAGTAGTGTGCCTGTTGTAATATTCTATTGATTTTTCAATTTGTGGTATTAATACTGTTTTAGTGATTTAATGCACTCGTACAAAGAACAAAATAGAGCTCTTGTACTTGCACTGTAAGCATGCTCATTTAAAATGTTCCGGAGGCTTGAGTCCTCCTGGCCATTTGACTAAGATTGCGATGTACTGTATCAGTTTAATATCTGATATCGGGGGACTATACTGTGCATTTGCTGGCCAATGGGCTCAATATTCAGATAGGTCTTTTTCATCTCAAACATCTGACTCTGTGGCTTATTGCAACAGAAAATTGCTGCCTTGATAACGCTTAGTAATACTCTTACATTATGTGAGCCCCAGGATACTATTTATGAATCTAACTTTTTTCAGTACTGCCTGCAGGCATGAGGCATGAGCAAATGGTGTTTACTGCAGTGCAAATAGGGTCTTGCTCTTGTGCAGATTCCGTGTGGAAGCTTGCACATTCCCCCATAGGATGGGAACCATATGGATTTTTTTTTCTATTTTTTGGCAAGGAAATAGCGACCAGACGCTACAGACAATGCAGTCCCCAAATGCGGAGGGAGGGTTGATGTCAGAGGGGAGTATGTGCTTTGTCCGTTAAGCAGCAGAAACTGTTCTTAAAGCACTGCCTGTGTGCTTGATGATGTACTGGGAATGCGGTTCTTTCTGACGTCTCTTAAAAACATTTGCTTTTGAGCCCTTTGTAAACACCTCGTCATGAACATCCAGGAACATCTTTTTGCCTCCTAGTGATGAGTTTTTCCTGCGCTTATGGAATCTGGGCATGCTGAAAAGGTCTATTTTTAATACAAGGGCAATGTCCAGTTTGCCTCATCCCTGCCACCCGCCTTTCTACACTTTTGCTTCTAGCGTTGCAGTTGCAGCTGAGGAGCAGGGGCATTGACTCGCACCTGCAAAAAACGGTACGGGCCAGTGTAAGGATGCAAACTGCATTTGTGCAAAATGCAGCTGAGCCTTTTGGAGACCTCTCCTTAGAGCCCACAGGTCAACTACCACAAAGCCTACAGCTCTCGAAGTACCATACCAGCTACTGTACATTTAAATGGCAGGAAACCTGGGGACATAATTGAACAGTCTATCTAAAATGAGTCAAAGCCAGTGTAATTTGTATCTCTTTCCACTCCTTTTTCCAATATACGTATTCTGATGATTGAGAATCCTGTATTCCCTTGGACTTGCAGTACGCATCTTCTGCCTCATTTTGCCTGTCCCTGAGCCTAAAGAAGAAAAAAAGGGAAAGCCTAAGATCAAATATGGCAAGGTCAACAGCTGTAGATCTTGTTGGGATGCTGTAAGATTAACACCAGAGCAGGCCACTCTTGCATTTTTGTTTCTCCTGTCTTTTTTTTAGGTCCCCAGTACGCCACTTAGGCCAATTGCATAATAGGACATTAGCCTGTTTGTATGTAAAGGGAATCTGGGGAGAAGCCTCCATGTCCCGTGGATGAGAACACGTTGAGCCCTCTGTGAGCAGGCCCTGCCAGGGTAGTACGTGGCTGTAGCGCTGTGGTAGGTTGAGCATCCTGTGCCTCAGGGAGGCTCTGGTTGAGCATGTCCCAGGCAGGAACACCCCTGTCCTCACCATACCGTTGTACTTCACGCATGGCAGAGAGGTCTTCGGAATATACTTGTTCAGTTCTTGCTCTGTTGAATTCCCTCAGGTGATATCCACAGCCTTTTTTGTAGATCCCTTAGGATGCCGTGGCAGGAAGACAAAACTTTGTCTCTGTGTATGAGGGATTCCTGATTGCAAAATGTTTGACCTACACCCTGTCACAGTGACTGAGATTGTTAAACTTGATTTATTATTATTAAAATTGAAATATATGAACTGGATTTTCTCACATTGTAATTTGCTGCGTCAGATTTTCTTCCTTTCTCTTCTTTGACGCTCTGGTGCATGCATTTTCACAATATAGCTGACTGTCCTGATAGTATGTTTTATTTGATGCTTATTTGAGAGCATTCCAAACTGTGACAGATAAATGGTATTGGCAGGGGTGTTGGAAGGGTTGTATTTTTCACATTACCAGAGTGTATATTCTACAAGCTTATGTACTATTCAGATAACTGCATCTCTAAGCTGAAACTGAAACGGTTAGCTGTCTGTCAAGTTCTTGGCTTAGCACACATTTTCTGTAAATTTGGTAGCTTTTGCTGGGATTTATTGGAGAGTTTATTTCAAAGAGTCGTGCTTACTTCCAAATGGAAAGTTGTTTGTCCCCTGCACTCGTCTTTGTCCGAGCAGTTCATATGCGGTATGACTATCAGTGCAGCTTCAGTGCCAGACTGGTGGAAAGAATGAGAACAGAGTGAACAAAAATATGTTGTTTTCTCAAAAGGGTTTTGTTTTTATACTGTCCTTCAGTTCAAGAGGTTTATATGTATTTCTGTTACATGTTTTACCTATAGAGTGAATACTATCAGTCTGCCATCAACTGTTTTCGTTTGCCGCATGCAGCATTTCTTCGTTCATCCACTTAGCAACAGCATAGCCAAAGTGATTTCTGGATAACCTTGATCTGCTTGAAGACCTCTGTAACAGGACTTAGATAGCATATGCATCATGCTAATACCATAGATGAACGCGGCTAGTGCTGTAAAAATCCTTTCCCCCCCGATGTTGTATGACCTTAATGTTTGATACAAGCAGTGCGATACAGATGCCTCTAAGTTCTCATAATAGGATATACATAAAATTGGGCAAAGGCACAGTTTTAAAATAGTCTCTGTGCAAGCATTGTAAGGGCAGATAAATGTTCCTAAAATAGCAATATATTTCTATTAAACAAAAAATCACTCAGACGCCACCTGCTGCTTTTGGCATTTTAAAATCTTATTTGGAATAGCGAGAACAAATGATTGCCTCTCTGTCTCCCTCTCCCCTCCTAACTTTGAATGTTTCCTCCCAGCCTTCAAAGACGGCAGCCTGTTTTTCTGAGGCTATTGGTTGGATGAAGTCGGTGGTTATTTGAGCCTGCATCCAGAATGAATGCATCCAGTCTGAACTAGACTGATTAGTACTAAATCTGGGATGCCAGGGCGATCAGGAAATAGAACACTTGTTTAAACAACAGTAATGATTTTTTTGTTGCATGGCTCTCACGGAAAGCTACTGTTGATTGCCTCAGCGTGGGGAGGAAAAAACATAAAAAGACAGGCAGTGTAATCCACTTTACTGTTACAGAGAGAGCATATGAGCAAAATCTTCTGTTACTCGTAAGATTGGTGCACGCTATATGAGAATGATTTGCATGAGGTTTAAATTGGACAAGAGAACACTGCACAGGAGTGTTTCTCTCAGAGTCCAAAATATCAGCATTTTGACAGCTGTAAGACCACAAACATTCTTTTTTTTGAGCAATTTTTTTTTCCTGGCTTACAGGTAAAACTGAAAAAAAGGCAAATGCAAAAATCTTTACAAACATATGCATATTAAATACTTACACAATCCACCTGTAGCGATATTTTCCAAGTGATAATTTTATCAATAATCAGTAACAGACAGGGAAGGAGAAGAAATATAACATTTATTTCCATCAAGCAAGAGATAGCACAACTTTGGTTCATAACATGCACCAGTGGAAATAAAAACAACTAAATCTGAGATTTTCAGTGCTGCCTGGGGCATTTAGACTCATAATTTGTGATACATTTCATCAGAAGGTGGTTTTTTTGCTATTTGCCTGGATGAATATGAAAATTTGAAAATTTCAGCCAGGGTTTTTGTAGCCATCCCTTAATAAAGTAATTCAGGCATGTATATGGAATGTGTTATTCTCAGCGCTGAAGCATTAAGATCTGAAAAGAAAACAGTACCACATGTGAAAATGAAATCAGTAATATTGTCTTCAATGCCGTGCAAGAAATTTCCTTTCACTAGCTAGCACTCTGGAAAATCAGCTGTCTTTGCATTTCAGATAATTACTTCTTGTATCGTGAAGTTCTATATTTGTGCTAGTTGAAGTGAAAAAAATATGCTTTGTGTAAATATTCCTCCTCCTTTCCATTTTCAAGATCTGTTCAGTGGAGCCATCACATCTTCTTTATTGTGGTTTTGGAAATAGATGGACATAATTACCTGTGTAGACTCTTTTTGTCTTTGCCTGGGAGGCAGTGAATTAGTTAGTCAGAGCCCAGCAGTCGAAAGGTTCAAAAAATCTTGCTTTTGTTCTTTGTTTGCAGATTTTATTCCTCACCGTACAGTATTCCAACAAACCGCATGATTCCACAGACATCAATCACGCCATTCATTGCTGCTTCCCCTGTCTCTACATATCAGGTACGTCAGATTTGTGCTTGTCTACTATGTTTCCCAGTTAATTATGTTTTGGATGTGGATGAAGGCAGAGTGTATACCACTGAAAATTGTGTGAGTGCTTGAGCTCTTGAGTCACACTTTAAACAAAAGGCTTTCTCCTAGTATTCAGGTGTCATTTGGTGTAGGATTTGAAGTGTTTCCTGCATTCTTTACACTAGCAATGAAAGCCACCGTAATTTTTTCTTATTTCAATGAGCTTTGCTAGTCAACAGCATTTTGCTTCATTTCCAGTTGACAACAGCAGAAGCTTATCATTCTTATTGAAATGTTTTTTTTCATTTTGGCTCCCCTTCATTAGCCAAAAGGTTTTTTAAATGCATTTTTTTATGATTTATGTTGACTTCATGGTATTTTGACCTTTTGACCTCAGCTGCATTTGCTCTAGTAACAGCATTCCTTAAAAGCACTCATTTTTCTCCCGTAATCCCTAACAAGTTACTTGAGGATAACTGTCCTCATATCCTTCTTTAGTCTGCCCATGTTTTGTCATTCAGAATTTCTCTTTTCAGTATATTCCTCACAAATCTCCACGGGGAAATTATTGCCATGCTCTGGCTTTCTGCGATAGAAGTCACAACCAGGTTGTGAAGTTTAGTTATTAGCTGTTCTCTGGGAACATACCGGTTCACTCTGAAGCTGATCATTGGCTGTACATTTTCACATTTCAGTTATTTCTGTCCTGTAGCATTAATGTTCTTCCAATCCTGAGTCCTACCTGAGATAAGCTACCCAAACTCACAGAGATGCATGGTGGGTTGTTCTTAATGTTAGGGTTGGTTTGTTGGGTTTTGTTTATTTATTTTGAGATGGCATGCTACTGCTTACTGGTAATTCTGGGAGGTTGTGCTTACACTTACCGTGTTTTAAACTTGATCTTCAAAGATAAATGATTCTTGTAATTTTCTTTGACTTCTGTGTTATTTAATTTTAGATAGCTATGTAACACTTGCCAAACAAAAGTTGTTTTGGTGAGATAAATTCAGTAAATTTCAGTAAATGGCAACACCAAAGAAATATCGGGGGCAGAGACATATGAGTGCAGCTCACATGCACTTTTCTCAGTAGCAAAGCTGGCTTAAGAGTCATACCTCCTCTTATTCAGGCCACCCAGCCACTTATTCCATCATTGCTCCACAGTTCCCAGTTGTTCCCTTCTCCCATCCTGACTTGAACCATTGCATCGGTTCATGGTTTGATGCATTTGCACCAAAAGCATTGATTTTTTTTTTTTTTTAACCCATACCATTCTCTGTGATAGTTTGCAGTGTAAGCCCAAAGGCATTTGCCCTGGCACAGAGGAGAAACTGCAAGGGTGCAGGAGCGGGAGCAATGAACAGCAGCAAGCTGTGGCAGCTCTAATATAATTAAACTAGTGGGGGTTCACAACAGAAAATTCTGTAGTAGACTTGTGTTTGCATGTGTGGGCACTGGTTTTGGTTCTAAAGATGTTTCACTGAACTTACTTTTCAATTAAAAGTCTGCTTTGATAAACTTAACAGGGCACCTGGAGAATCAGGATCTTGTTTTCTTCTAGTCATCCCTGCTCATGCTCAGTCTGAGATGCCACACGCATCCATCTCTGTGAGCTTAATGATAGCTAGCAAGACGTCCGCTGAAGGCTGTAGCACAGCTGTATTTTTGTGCACTTCCTGTCTGTTGTGGTGCCCAGAGTGATGCAAAAGGGAACTGGGATACACAGTTCTTAGGGTTGAGTCTGAGTTACGATAGCATGTGGGCCATTCACACTTAGCACAACAAGAGGGAGTTATGGCTCAGCGATGCCACCACAAATGCACAAGAACTCTGTAATGTATTTAATTGTTAGTAAAAAGTGGTATATCCATGGAATTTGTTACATGTCAGTCATAAGGCAGAAAACTAAGAAAGACTTCGGTGAGGCATATAGAGTTCTGGTGGGAACAGACCCCATGATGCCCAAGGTAAGAGCTGATCCTGGGGGGGCAGGGACATCTTAAGCCAGCTTTGCCATGGAAGCTTTCAATTAGAATAAGCTTCAAAAACTCTGAATTAGATCTGCAGTTCTTACTGAAAATGGAATAAATCATTCTGGGATCTCTGAAAATATTATACCTTTGAAAGTTCATACAGATACTTCTGAAAATAAACTTCCAACATTTTATTCCTCCTGCACTGTCGGTTGGATGACATGTTCATGATTATATTGATGGATGAAAGCAAACAATACAAATTAAAAAATAAGACAACATGGAATATTGACGACTCCTTTACAAGATGAAATGGTGTGGATGGTAGAAGTGGTGAATCACTTAGACCTCTGACTTTGGTAGAAAACATTATCAAATGAAATTTGAGAGCTTTTTCCTTAGACAATAACTTTATGAAGCATAAATGAATTTTGCATTGAGTTAATGACTTAAGTCTTTGGCCAAAATTAGGTCTGTAGTTGTAATAGAAAGAATATTTTCAAGTCAGTCTTTTGAGTTCTGTTTTAAACTTTTGTGTGCTAATTGCAAGTATTTGATATGCAGGTCCAGAGTACTTCATGGATGCCTCATCCACCATATGTTATGCAACCAACAGTAAGTGGATACTTGCTTATATCCAGCTAAAAGTGCTTAGACTGTAGCCTTAGTCTGCTTGTCAGCCACATTAAAGTCCTAGGTCATGTAAGAGCAGCCAGCTGCTCCCTTTGACAAGAGCCCTCTGCTATAAAGATTCTGCTTCTTTAAGGAGCACCATTTGATTTAGTGAAAAGGGGAAGATGGGTGATATGTTATCTAATTGCATTGATTATAAGAGAATAGCAAGCTCTAAAGTGTTGCTTCTGAAGCTTTGCTTCAGGGACTGCAAGATAACTGCATTCCTGCATACTTTGAATTGCCAGGATCAACACGTTACCTCTCCCTTATATGCTTATCCATCAAAAAAGTCCTTTGTAGTTCTATATACTTTAAAGGATCCTCAATGCCTCAGTAATGCGTTTCAAGTACTAGAAAAGGGTAAAGCACAGCTGTCTTACAGAGTCTGCCAAATCTGAATCTGCTTTATGATTTGACCAGTCAACTCTTTTTTTTTGTCCTGAGTAAGTTGTCATCTTTCATCAAGTTATGACGACTACTTAAAGCTGCATTACACTTCTACCGACATTCATTAGAAGCAATGCAGGTGATTTTTTGTTTAGCTCACAGAAGAGTTTTGATGCACTTTGCCTAAATATTAGTGATATACCAGAAGGAAACAATATACTGAATCCCACTGTGTACAGATTGCTTAGTTTCGGTTCCTACCTTTGATCAGTTTCACAGGTATGGGTCTGCTTAATGGTGTCATTAATCAAAATTCAAATGTGTACTCCACATAAGCATCAATACATTGATTTATATGAGGAGGGTAAAAATAAAACGAAGGTGTATAGTTTAGGATTGTTTGTTATGCACATTTGTGTTCAAATCTTTTGACTTCATAATAGAGTAACCCCTGGTTATACAACAATGTGGGTATAATTACACTGCATTCCCGTTTAGTAGCACAGGACTCTCATCGCAATTTGAAGCCCCCTTCCACATCCCTCAACTCTTTGGAAACAAGTTCTTCAGTTTTTTCTCAGCAGGCAGTGACCGTAGTGTGGGTCAGAATGTCTCCTAGAAGCCCAGTTCCCACCACTGTGGTGCTGTGCCTCTGTCCAGACGCTGGTGGAAGTTTCCATCTCAATGGAATAAAGCTGCTGCTGTGTTCCTTGTAGGGAGACAAGCTGTATTGAACAAGCTCACAGTTAAAATCAGTCATGTGTTCTAATATTTGGATTTTATTGCAGACCACAAGAAATCGTAGATGTGTGTATATGATGAGTTATCAGACTTGTGGAAGGCAAAGGATCTCTGATCCTTGCAGAAAGACTCCCTTTCTAAAAGGAGAAGCTAAGCACTTTACAAATCCCAGGTTGTGTGTATATGTGTGTCTGAGTTTTACCTGACAATGTTTAGCAAAGCATTTTTCTGCAATAGGAGAAGTGGTGAGTATTTTGGTGCAGTAATTGGATGTATTTACCCCTTGGTAAAGGGCTGTGAAGAGAAAAATAACTTTTATAGCGAGTGGCACCCTCAATATGCTGAGTTAAATTTGCGTGCATTGCCAGCCAAAGAGTTGTGTCAATAAAAGGATGTGAGCTTGCAGGAGGGAAGGCAGAGGGACAGTGGATAAGTGGTGTAACGTTTCAGTTCCAGTGTTGTTGCCGTTGTGGGTTACCTCCTTGTGTTGTCTGTAGCAATCCCAGTCTCGTCACTGAAAGATTTTTTTTTTCCCATGTGTTTCCCAAGATTATGTTCTTAAATAAATGGACATGAAGCATTTAGTACTGAAGAAGTATAAAAGCAAAAAGCAGAACTACCATTCCCCAGGTTTCGTTCAGAGATGAATTCTTTATTAGAAATGTCTGAAAAATTGTCAGAGAATTACTACACAGGGGACTCAAGAGGCATCAGAATTAATGGCCTGTTTTGAAAGAAAATAAAGAGTCTGTGTCCATTGTAAGTTTGCTGTAGTTCCATGCCTAACTATAGACTCTATTCTGGGCACCTCCATAGCTTAAAAGAAAATGAAGAAAAGATTATGATAAAGTTGGCAGAATTTAAGACGTGAGTTTTGGTAACCCTATTAGCTGATGAAACTGGGAACTTTCTAATTTGGTTAGTTTTTTCTTTCTTCTTGTAACTTAGTTTGCCATGTTATTATCTAAATTGCCAACACTACCTCATAATATTTTATGAGATGATTGGTTGTGGTGCATGATGTCCCACTGGAAACCAGTGCAGATAAATATTACATTCCCCTTGCCCCAGGAAGGGGAACATTTTGTTAAGCCCCTATTATTCTTTGTGAGTAGAGATGAACTCTTACAGAAAGCACTGTTTCACTTGCTCAAATGCCGGTGGTTAAGTCTTTGTTTTGGTTATAAGTATCCACTAAATCATGTTACTGGATGATTAGCTTTTCGTTTCCGACAGAAAGTTCTACTTGATATTTATGTATAATTTAACACCATGTAGTGTCCTTTGTGACAGAAAAACAGGCAGGACTGTGCTGTAGAGGAGACAAAGGAGGTTTTTCATTCGGCATGCTGCGCACAGACAGGACAGTTTCCACCCAAGCTGGCAGGCTTATTGATGGGAGGGAAGCGCAACCACCCTGTGNGAAGAGCAACCACCCTGTGCCTGCCTGCCTCTGTTCTGCCTGCCCATCTCGTCTCCTTTGCCACCTGCCTGCCCACTCATTTAAATCCCACACTCCTTCTTCAGTGATATCCCCTGCAGGAGGTTGGCCTGCCAGAGATGTTGCTCCTTTATTTCTCTGATACGTGCATGTGTGCTTTCTGTATCTGTTTACTTGGTGGATTAAAAAAAAAAATCACTATAGTGAAAGTTTGTATCTCCATTTCCTTCTGTAGCTTTTAACTACAACCAGATAAACCTCTGACCCTAACAGATAGCAATAACATATATATTAACTGGAAAATATTTGCATATATTGCTTTCTATTCCCCAACCTTCCTTGTTTTCTTACTTTTGTGATCTTCTTAAAAGGAGATAACAACCAAAATAACATTTTGTGAGAAAAAAAAAGTCAGAAAATTTATTTCCTAATGGGAGAAAATCAGATGGGAAGTCAGGGACCCTGCAGGTGTGTCATAATTTACTCATGATTTTCCCTCTAACTTTTAACCTTGATATCATAGGTTGATGCCAATGAGCAACGGCAAATACAATTTTAAAAGGGTTTTTATTTTTTGTTATCAGTGATTTTTGCTAACCTTATACTAAGAGCCATGGAAAATTAGTATCAACTAGGTTGGGGTAGCATTGCTATTTCAGAATAAACACTATTAAAAATATTCTTCTGCTGGCATAGTAGGGTCACGTGTGAAAACCTCCCACATCTTAGTGCTTGCACAACATTCAGGGTTTTGGAAAACAGAATTCCTGAATCATGTGAAGATGATGAAAAATTTACCTTGAGGCTCATGTGTGACTCAGACCTTTTTGAAAAATATACCCTTTGTAAATGGAGCCTTCAGCCACTTTTTGACCATATTGACTACACTGTGTCTGAGTACGAATGCCTCAAATTTGCCAGTTCTGTTGCTTTGCCATGTGTCCTGGTCCCTATCACTAGCTGTAATGGGAGACAAGCTCCAGAAGAGTTATGGCAGTGTGGGGTTAGACTGGTATTGGCATAACATTTAATGCACTGATGGCAGTCTGGACTCCATTTAGTTAACTATAGCTTCCAAAGTACAGTGCTTGCTCATCCCTACTTGAAACAAGTCTTGTATTCCATTACTGCCTCAGGATATGGGTGGATGGATAGCGATGACAGAATCAAAACATAAATGGGATAAGAGTTATTCTGGGGATTTATAACATTTGCCATATTAGTCTGCTTCTCCTGTAGTCCCCAAAGGCTTTGTGATAGTTCAGGGAAAAAAACATGTTGTTTAAAGTCAATTCACATATAGATATTCTTCATTTTTATTAACGATGACATTTGTGTAAAACTTTTTTGATTCAAATCTTTACTACAAATAATACATATAGCTGTCTTCTCCAAAAGCAATTTTTTTAGTGAACCAACAGAAATGCTCTACCCTAATACTGTATGTGCACAGTGGTTTTACACTTACCCTCTTTCATTTGCAAGTAAAACTGTGTGACCATAAGTAATCACCATGTATGCACAGATGTTCTTGTGAGTTTGGAAGAGTTTCTGCATAATAGCTGCAGAAGGAGTATGCCAGTGGCAGCATGAAGGGTGCAAGCAGAGCAGCATATGGACAAACCTACTATTGATAATGATAAAGTGTGTTTGGGAGAACTCCTCTTCTGGACATTTCTTAAGCCCTTACAGCCCTTTTAGAAAGGTCAATGTCTTAACAAACACCCTTAGTATTTTTTTCTGTCTTCCTTCCTGTGGCCCATGGCTGAATGTAATCTGGCTGTCTTTAAAAGCAACAACAAAAAACATTTCTTATTTCATAAGCAGTGTAAAACCTCTACTTCAGTGAGAAGCAAATCTGAGTAAGGACTCCAGATTCTTGCCTTTTGATTGTTGTGCATGAATGTAGCATAAAAAGTACAAATTGTCCAACTGAAATATATCAGTTTTCATTTTCTCACTAGCAATTCTGTTGTTTTGGATAATACCCAAAATACCACAGCAGTTTCAGTGTTTTGATTCCTACGCTCTTGAACAAAGAAGTTCCTTGTGCTGTGCTCAATGTCCCTCTCCCGAGACCGCTCGCTCTACCTCCCGGTTGTTGCTCTACCTTTTTAGTGAATAGAGCTGGGAGTCCATCTTGCATTTGCCTGTTTGAGTGTAAGGGAACAAAGTATGTCCTCTACAGACAGTTGAATCTTGCCTCCAAGATGAAATGTGAGAGCTCAGCTAGCTGGTATGAAAAGTAAACAGGAAATAATCCTTAGAAATTGGAATCTCCAGCTTGTCTTCTAACTTTTAGCTGTGTATTTTTAAGAGATCCTTTGAACATGAACTTACTTGAACTTTTAAGGCTAAAGAGTTTAGAGGTTGAAATAACTAACCAAATACCAATGCCAAAGTTCTGCTGAACAATTTTAATTCCAGTGTTTCCCGAGGCAGAAAATCAAGGACTGCCAATTCTATAAGTCTGATAATCAAGACAGTAATTGGCAATGTTCCTTTGGGACGGGCAGGCTCGCATGAGGTCATTTCTGCCTGCCTCTCACCCAGCAGCCGCCGTATATAGATGTTGTCTCAGTGCTACTAAATGGGTAATTTCAGACTCAGCTGAGCACATGCTTACCGACCCTCTTTAGTGCCAGGTGCTGTTGTGTTGATGAGAGTACCCAGGTCAGAAAAGCAGTGCCCAAGCTCAACCAACTCACACCTCTAAAAGGAAATAGGTGTGAACAATTTGCCCAAGTTACATCTCATACTCAAGTGCAGGGGTTTGTACATTTGGTTATACGGCTCTTCTAGAATCATACCAAAGTACTGCTGCAGTCATTTGTTCTGCTGTTGTACAAATTAATACAAATTAATATGTATGGCAGAAAAAGATATATCCAAGTTAGATTTCCAACATCTTTTGACACTCTGCTGGAGCCCCCTAGTGAAACTGGACATTTTTTGTCATGGCAGCAAGACACACCACATATGGATTCACTCAGAAAATATGGACAGGAGAACCACAAGTGTTTCTAGTAGACAAGCCCTTGTATTTGAGGAACTTGTGCTTTGCTCTTTTATCCTAAAAAGGCTTAAGAGTTCTAGTAACATTTGCTTTTCTCTCAAATATTCTACAGACAGTGTGAATACTAAATGGATAAACCTTCAGTCTAAGATTTTTTAAAAGACATTTACGTTAGTGGAAAAAACATATATATATATTTCAAACAAATCTATACACGTAAATGGAAAAGATATTTGGAAAAGAAGGCAGCTGACACTAAATTTGAAAGGTACCCCAGAGATTTTGAAGCCAGGAAATTCTGGTTGAGGTTATGGAATATTGATTTCTTTTTAACAGAAAAGATGCAACCTTAACCATCAGCCTTCGTTGTCAAGAAAAGTGTTAACACAACAGCTGTTAAAAGCAGTAAGTTTTATCAAAGGCAGCTATTTTTTTAAAAGATAGTTATTAATCAATAGACATTAGAGTACCTTCTGTGGAAGAATGTAGTGCATTTTTAAAAAAATCAATCTCTAATTTTGTACAAAGCCTGCAGTCTGTTTTAACTTTTCCAACTTCACGTACATCAACTAAGACTGAAAATCACTAATATTTATTTATTTATTTCATACAATATGTGTAACATCTCTGGTTGGATGTAAATTTGCATTTACATCAAGTTTTAAATTTATACCAAGTCAAAAACCTGAGCACAAACTGTAAGTTTCGTATATTGTGTTTGCCATTTTGAGCAAAAATGCCTCATTTGTTTAGGACTCGTCAAGTTAGTTATTGTCCAGGTGGATAGATTAATAAGTAGGCAGTGTGATAGGACCAGGAGGGAGCAATAGACTGCATAAGCACATGGTATTAATTTTAGGCCAGGAGTTTGATTAATGAGTGTGCAGAAAGTAATGGGCTCAGCAGAGTGGTGAATTAGGTAAGCATGTGATATAAATTTGTTAGATGATTTCTCAATCAAATATTTTGCCATGCGTATTGCATTATGCTTACGCATGCATATGTGTGCTGTGAATTAGAGGGGCATGTGATGTATGTATATTACAGCCCTCTCGACATGTATGCTCCATCATGGACTGTCTTTTAGTTTTTTGCCTGGTAATGTCCATTGTCTTGTAGTTGATGCTAATATTATCCGACCTCTGCAGTGAGAGCTCTGCTACACTGGCTTAAGCAAATCAGATAATATGCATGTAGTAAGTGGGACACAAGCCCACTTGCAACACGGATGGCTCTATAGTGCAATTGCCGAACATGCAAAGTTCTGTGAGGATGGAAAGGAAAGGCAATAATTTTCATCTGACACAGGCAGCAAAAAGCTTTGACTAAGCTCTATGCTCTGGGAGCACAGAGGTTTCACACTAGTTGGTGAAAAGGCTGGGAATGATCTACTGTGGGTGCCTGCTGCACACAGTGGTGGGCACCTTTCCCATGATGGAGATGTGGTTCTTGTTTCCATAGTGCAGTTACAGATAGAGGATGTTGCTGCAGGACAGTTCTCCAGCAGAAAGGGACCTGGATCTCCCTTCAGCTTCCCAAACCCTATCCCAGCACTGCAGGAAAT